>VXBL01003189.1:2127288-2346793 GCA_013400195.1 Aramus guarauna
TGGGACTAGGGCGAGAGGCAAGGAGAAGGGGGCATGGAGAGAGCTGGCACTGAAATTTTGCATGACAGCCTGCTCAGCAGCCGGCAGCAGCACAGACCCTGTGTGGTGTGGCTCGCTGCAGCACACCTGATGCTGAGACATCAGACCATACTTCCCCTTTCTCTGGGCATTTCCACATTTCAGCTTCATGGGTTGGAGCAGGCCTTTGCTGATCTTCAGCTCCTTCTAGCCTCCGGGTGTTTCTCGTCACCCTGTTGAAAGACCTCTCTTTAAAAAGGATGCACAAGCAAAGCCTTTAGCTCTCATAGCGAAGGGGGTTGAACACACCTCGCTCCATTGGAAAGGACACAAAACTGAGTGCTTAAACCCTCTGGCAGTGCAGAAATCCTCCACCGTGGTGCTGCTGCGGGACCTGCAGGAGCCCTGGAGATTTCCAGCATGGTTGCAGTGTCAGGACCCTGCCACCTTGTGCCACCAGAGCATCTGTCAAAGGACACCTGGCACCTCTCCTATGGCTAAAGCAGGGGCAGACCAGGCTGCCAAGTCTCTAAGGGCACAGCTGCAGCCCAGATGCCTCCTGCCACAACTTGTTGCCAGGAGGCAATTAATCTAATTGCCTAATTTGAGGGACCAGGTGGAGAAGCCCTTTGGAACCTGCCCCACTCTCCTGGCTCTGGCCCTCTTTGGCAGCCTAGGTTTCATCCTGGATTGTCCGTGTCCTCCTGTCCCCATTCCTCCACTTCCCCATTTTTGCTGTTTCCCTGGGCCTCCAGCATGGATCCCAGCATCAGCCCTTCCAGTCCCTTCACCTTCCCGTTCTTCCAGCATGTCCTGAAACCGATTTTCAAACCAGCTCTCACTGTGGATCTTTTCTTCTGGGACTCTGCTCTCTACCATATTTTATTCCACGATTGTCACCGTTATGAGTTTATCAAGGTGTCACTGAAGCCCAGCCCTGAGGACTTCTGTCACGTAGTCACAGAGCAAACTTGCAAAATATCAGCCTGACCCAGCATCCCCCACTGTCTTTCTGGTACAATGACAGTTATAACTGTTGGTAGTCTAGCTGTCTTCATTGATTCATTTAGATTATTTTTGAATAATCTTGCTCAGCACCTTTTTAATGTCCTGTCTAATATTGATTAGAAAATCTTGAAAATGTTAGTTCACTGGAGGTAAACAAATATGATAGAAGTGTTGAGAGATATATCAAGTGTGCCACCAAAAGATAGGTCAAGTATCAATTTTTGCCTGTCTTTGAGCCAAGGTGAGCCAAAGCACACTGAATGGACAGTTGGAGGCAAGAGGAGACTGCAGAAAGTTACCGCTTTAGGGGCTGTAACACTTGACTCCAGCTAGAAGCAATGCCGGAGCACCTAAATCAGCTGCGTGGTGCGAGGTCCAGGACACTCAGTGAGAAAGGTGGCACATTCCTCGGGAAATACAAGTAGGTGTCTACCAGAGCCCTTTCACACAGGCTTAACTGGGGGTTTTTTCCCTTTGAGAAGAAGATGCTGTTGCTCCTTCTTTGGTGTGTGTGTCTGGCCTGACGGCTGAGCTTGAGGAACACCAGTTACCCTTGCTGGCACCATAGGTGGCAAGTACCACGGACCCTGGTGCAGTGCGGGCACAGACCTGCCCAGCGCTATGAGGCTTTAACCTCAGCAGGGGTATGTCTGAAGCAGGCTGGGAAATCTTCCCTGGGCAGATACGCAGTACCTTCGCTCAGAATTGCATTGCTCTGCTTGTGCTCCAAGACACAGGACCCAGGTGTCCTGGCTTAAGCGTCTGCTCTGCATGCCTTGTAAGTTATTGAAGGGTTGGGAATTGAGAATATCCCTGTGAATATTCTGATTTGACAAGTACATGCATAGATAATAACAGAAAGCTTTTATTATGGAAATAGAGATCAAGTTAAAAAAAACAAGAGCCCTGTTTATTAAAGCTTCGGTTGCAGCGTAATATGTTACATTTGGTGACTCACCCTGAGAGTCATCGGGACATGCGTACTAATGCTGCGATGCAGTAGGCTGGGTAATGAAGAGCGAAAGATCATTCCAGTTAGGAAGATGACCGAAACAGTTCTGCTCATCCACTACCTGCATCTCTGTCATGGCTAATGTGCAGAGCACCTTATCTGTATCCCTAATCTGCTTAAATGCATGACTCACACCACAGGCCCATGCCAGAAAGATGATGGTAAGAGATCTGAATGCTGGGGCTGACAAGCCCCCTCCCAGCCAGCTTACCAGGGGCCAGCGGACTGAGTGAGCTGTGTCCCTCGGTCCTGGGGCGGAAACTCTGAGCCAGCGATGACGTCGCAGTCCAAATGCTCCGGGCATCTCTGCTGAAACGGCAGGGCAGTACTGCAGATGAGATCACTTTCTTGTGCTGGTGCTCTGGTCCTGGCTTGTGAGGCTGGGAGTGGGGAGGGAGCATTTCAGCTGGCAAATGAAGCGTGCTTTGAAAATGCAACTATATTAAGAGCGTGTAATAGGCTGATAGATTCCCTCCCTTCTCAAGGTGAAGCTTTGCTTATTTGAAGGAGCTGGTCTTACCATCTGAGAGGCACCTGGTAAATGCAATCTGTATGAGTGCCATTTACGTGTGTGCAGCCTAGACTGGCTCATGCCTGCCTATTGCAAGGTGAGAGGATTTGCTCCTCATCATCTTTAGGACTGGGGCATTGCTGGAGCCCTCCTTTGACTCCTCTTTAAATACTTCAAACTTGCCAAAGCACTACAAAGGCCTAGAACTGCTAAGCTCCTTTAAGAAATGAACTCATGCTCCTGAAATGACAAACAACCCAGGTTAGCACTAACAGGAGGTTGGAGGGATCCTTCACTCAGACGGCTGCACTGGGAAGACGGAGTGGCAGGGGTGACAGGAAAAAGGCAGGCAAGTGGATTCATGGGCTGGGACATGCTCTTGAACTGCTGCATGACCACAGAAGTATATTCACAGCTGTCCTCAGGTGGTACGGGCTCGCTGTGGAATATCTTGGCTTCCTCCCTTGCTGCTGCTGCTGCTTTTAACTCTGAAGTTTGGCTGGCTGAGGGTTGTCTGTGTGGATCAGGGCCTGGTGATGTTGATGGAGTGTTGCAGTATCTTTCCCATTGAGTGACAGGCAGCATAGGTATCATCAGCTGGTACTGAAGGGGGGGGGTACCATCTCCTTCAGTCTCGTTTCCCCTTTGACAGGGCTCCCCGGGGCTTGTCACACATGAGGCTTGTATAGTCAAGGTCTTACTCTTGGTTTTATCCTGGGAAGAGTAATTGAGTAATTGCCTAAATAGGATGGGGAGATAAACGTCTTGATGGCTCTTAGGAAAAGATCCAAAGAAGATGAGCTCCTAAAAGCCAGGTATCACAGCATCTAAGTACGAGGAGCCTGGCCTCAATGCTGCAATTCAGCATTTAGTGTGAGCAGCCTGTGGGGCCAGAGGAGAGTGAGCCCAAAGGAGTGCTGAAGTGCTTAGCAGAGAGATGTCTCCTGCGTGCTGGCAAAGCGTGCAGCTCCTGCAGCGAGGCACGAGAGAAATACTGAGGGTTTCAGTGCCTAAGTAGTTTTCTGGATCTGCCTCTTGGCAAAACTCCTGCTTATTTTAGAGCAGTTGGGAATTCATCTGCGCTCTTCATTGGTTTCAGTTTTGGGATCCTGCCTTCACCCTGCAATGGGCTGAGGCACCAGGTGAAACAGCTGAACTGTATCCATCTGGACCAGGATTTTGTAGGAGTCTCTCAATAAATAAGTTGATCCTTACATGCTGTCCAGACCTTCCAGCAATGCTGTCCTACAGACTTCTAAAGATGATGCACAGATTCTTACAGGGGTGTTGTGTCCCTTTGTCTAGAGATTCCCCAGGAGCTGCCATACCCCTGGCAGCTTCAGCTACTCCTGTGGCATGAGAGCAAAGAGCTTGACTGCAACTGCCTGTGCAGAAATGGTAAATAACCAGCCCTTTCCCACTTCTCTTTAGTGACTGATCCTCTCCCCCCACTCTGCACGGGGTGGGCAGAGCAGCGTTGAAAGTGCTGCCGCTGAAAGGCTCATCCCTTGTTTATTCCTCAAATAAACCTTTCATTTATCAGCTGACATTTCGGCCAGGCTGCCTTTCCTTGAGGCTTGGCAGGAGCTAAGCTAGAAACTTGTTTAACTTGGTGGAAGGCCTCTCCAGTATGAGGAGTCTGGCAATGCTGAAGGGTGCTGGGGGTTGTCAGCTCCCTTTTGCAGGCAAGGAAAACCTCACAACACATCATTCTGCTCCTAACAGTTTGTTACCTCCCGATGTTCATCTACTTAGACTTCAGCCTCTTCACTGGGCAAATGGGAGTAATTTAGTCATTATTTCCAGCAGCAAATTGACTCCATTAGAGTTCAGCTGCCCCATGCTCCAGCTGCTAAAGGGGTGGGAGTGGTGCTGTCTGGCTGCTACAAATTAGACATCTTCTCTGTCCCCGGTTTGCCTTTACCGCTCTGCTTTCCCTCTCTGTATCCCTTCTGACTCAGACCTTGGTCTGATGCTTTTTCCACCTTTTCTCAAAGCCCCAGTCTCCTTTTTGTTCTCATGCACAATGCAGCATTGGCAGGTTTGTCAACTTTGCATTCTTTCCTGTGCCCCCTCTCTATCTGCGATGCTCCTCTTTCAGGCAGCATGTAACAGAGTCGCTGCAGACATCTGTCATCAGCTGGGCCCCCTTTGACTTGTACTGTGCAACTCCCCTTTCCTGCTCTCCACCTTTGGTGCACAGCAAGTGGTGAGCCTGAGGGAGGGGGCAAAGCATCCCCCCCCTTTATGGCAAATTCATGCATGGGCACAGCTACCACTTGGGCTTTGCGTTCAGGAACAGAAACGCTAGTGACCCTTTTGTGTTATATTGACCATTTGTTAAATCTTTAAAGTCCATCTGTTTAGGCTGAACTCCTTTTAATGACTGGACATGAACAATTTAGTGATGATTTTTCAGGAGAAATTTGGCTCGGTTTGAACTGCGGTGCCCATTGCTCCAGCTGGTAAAGCACGGACACTGGTTTCGTGACATGAACACAGCTTTGCAAGGGATCGTTAAGGGCTGGTGGCCAACCCCATCGGGAGAGTACAACAGATGTGATTTTCTTATCTCTGGCACCCCAAGGCTCTCCCTCCCCACTTTTCTCTCTATGTGCTGGGAGAGATGCTGTTTGTTCTGCTGATTGTTTCGTTAGGAGATTACGATTCTGTTGTTACACACTGGTATTTTTCCATTCCCCCTCCTAATGCTGATGCTCATACATGTTTACTGTTCTGGCTCTGGCAAGTTTTTTTCCAGCCATTTGTGTCTAAACTGATGCCCCTCTACAGCATATGTTGATGCCCCAAAGGGTCAGAGTCACAGGGAACTGCATCTTTGAGATGAAACGTTTCACATCAAACCACTCTCAATCGCCTTGGCTCTGAGCAAGTTCTGAAAAATGCGTGGGTCAAGAAGTAAAAAGAATCCAACACCCAGGGAACAAGAAATTATGCTGATGAAAACCCAGAACAACTAAAAGTCCTGCTAGAGGCAAACATTTTTATGCAGGCTATTTGGGGGGGGGAAGCCCCCAACATTTTACTCTGTATCTGCAAGGTACAAGTGCCAGCAAATAGGAATGTGGCAGAAGGTGACCTGATTTTGATTACAGCTTTTTCTCAAGCAGTTGATGGTTGTCACTGGTTTTTTGTTTTGTTTTGTTTTGTTTTGTTTTGTTTTTTTCCTGTAACTCAGGAGGGCAAAGATAAGGCAATATACAGAAATTTGAGAACTGGACTTTATGGCAGATCTGGTACAGATCTGGGACTGAACTGGTTTAGTGGGAGGTGTAGGTCTCTCAGATCCTCATTGTATTTATGACTGGGACATGGGGCAAAAATAACACAGAAAGATTTAAATTGTGAAAATTAGCATGTGAGAAAGGAAGTTATCAAGCCTAAACTGAAATATATAAAGCACACAGAAATCCAGAACACTGTAAGAAAGGAGATCTAGAAAGAAAAGGGATGTTCAAAGTGATGTACCACAAGAAGTGACACACTAAGCTGAACAGGCTGTGGATTGGTAGCACTATCCTACTGTCCTACTAGAAGAAGATCAGCAAAGCCTGAGACAAGACCTATCACAATCTATTTTCAGTAAACACATTAGCTCTGACAGTGATCCAGAGTTTTGTGGCATAAATTTAAGCAGTTTGCAGTGAGCGCATATTGCCGCTAATTCCAATTATCTGTAATTCAGTGGACTGAAGGGAACCAATGTCAGTCCTGTAAATTAGCTGCGAAGCAGGGTTACAGGATGAGACTCTGGCCTGGTTGCAGTTTGGTGAATCACCACCGGCGCAGCACGAGTTGTAGCCTGCTGAAAACAGGAATGTTAGACATGGAAAGTCAGTGGCAACTTGTATCTGGATAAAGTGCCAGATAAAGCAAAGGAGATCAAGCTGCACATTACACTCAGTGTAGGGTCGAGCCATACACACGGCCAGCACTTTGTGAGAACGATGCTTTGAGTGTCTGAAATTGGAAACAAGAGCTGCAAACAACAGCAGTGTTATGAAAGCTGTCCCTATAGCTGGGTGGTACTGTCATTTAGAGAGATGTGTATTCAGAGTAATGGGAAACATCTCCAAATCCCAAGAAGTGTGGTAAAAAAGTGCACTGAGAAAATGTCAAATACAACAGCCATAGGAGGCTGAAACGGCTGAAGCTCGGGCATGATATGGGCAGAACTGATGGATTTACTACTGCTGGGAAACACTTGTGCTGATATTTCAGGGTGATCCATGGGTACATGCTAGAGATGCCAGAGAGTCTGATTTAATGTTGGCTGAGAAAGGCAGTGTTAGATGTGTATTTCTGAGAGTCTCTCTGCCCTCCAGAGCTATTTACAAGCCTGCATTGTGCTCAGCCTTTTTCTATGCAGAGCTGGTGGGTCTGTGACACTGAGGATGCCACGGCCAGTAGACGGCACAGCTTTGGGGGATACTGTTGCCCTCTTCTGTGCTGGATCACTTCCCACCAGTGGTAGAGACACCACCATTTGAGAAATCACCTCACTTTGGGAAAGAGTGTGGACTTCAAGTGATGGTCGATCTCCCATGTTGCTGATAGGTCAGTTACTTTTATAACAAACAGCAGCAGCAAAGGACTAATAAGCGCTTATTTTCCATCAGAATTTGTCTGTCCCCAGCTCCTCTCCAATGGGTCATGTTATAGTCCAGTCAGCTGGATGAAGAGAGGCCTTTATATCACGTGAAGATGTTAAAGTCTTTGAAAGCAGTCCAGCTGGATCTTGCGTGCTGCCATTGAGCATCCTCACTGCAAGAGTGGCCTGGCAATTTGGGATGGGGTGGGCTTTTTCCTGAGTTTGTTTTAAAGGAAGTAGTTCAGGTTTTAGCCTCCTTCTCTGGAAAGCTGCATTCAGCCTCCATCTTTGCTTTCAATGCAACCTCAGGAGGGAAATGGCAACTTCTCTGTTTCTCCTTTATAGTTAACCTTGGCTGTTTTGGGCTCTGAACTGTCAGCAAAGGAGAAGTAACGCATGAATTTGCAGGTTGTTATGTTTTTCAGCAGGCCCCTGACACATGTTTGAGAAGGGTGTATGCCAGCCAGGGTGCTTGGGGGTTTTCCCTGGGGAAGGAAGGTCTGGGTTACCCTGAAATGGAAACTAGTCCATGAGTCAAGGGCCTTGTCTGTGGCAGAAATTGGTTAGCTGCTGACCAGTAATGCCTGATATTCACATTGTGTTTCATGCCATGAAATAAAGGCCCTCACAGTCTGTTCTGAACTGAGCAGCCCCTACACCTTTCTGCTGCACTTCCGCAGCTTTCATTAAGCTTCATTAAGGAAACCAAACATCCAGCATTTATACGAACTGACACCTTTTCATTATTGTTGAAGAGGATGAAATGCAATCATTTGCTGCAATTCACTCTTGTGTAATAACACAAATGCAAAAAAAGGCCCGAAGCACTTGTATTTCCTTGCCACCTTCTGCTTAGCAGTCCCAACACCCCAGGTGTTAATGGGGAAACACCTGGGCTCTGACTCTTCTTGTCCGTAGGTTGCAGCCCCTCTCCCTGTGCGTGCACTTAAATACATGCACACATGTGGTCCCCACAGTTTAAGTGGTTGCTGACAAATAATTTGGCTATGCACGTGGAGAAAACTCTCTACTCTGGAAGCCTTTGTATATATATGATTTAGGGGAGGATCTTTTTTTCAAATCAGAGCAGCTTGTTTATTCAGCTCTCGTCTGTTTCAGCCCTGAGCGCCAGCTAAGTACAGATGGACCTTCACAACCATTCCTAAGCTTTGTGTTGCTCAGACCTCAAGTTCCAGTGTCTGCACATGTTCACTTAACTGGACAGTAAACTTTGACAATGAATAATGTGTGGCTGAAGGGAGAACAGGAAGAAATGAATGGTGGAATTCTGCATCTGGGGAAGGAATGGGGATATGGGATGAGGGTTAAGGTGGGCCACTGATGGTATTTTTTAAAGTGGGACCTTATTAACAAAGATTAGGTTGAGGAATGCTAACAGCTCAGGCAACAGCTCCATTTTATTTTTGTCTTCCAGTTGCTCAGTAACATTAAACATGTGTCTTGGCTAATAAGCAATGATGATTTTTGACCCAATGGGGGGGCACTCTGTAACTGCCTACTTTTTAAGCTTTTAAATGTATGTGTAATGATATATACACAAGCCCAACAGGGCAGATGCTTGATGAAAAGGGAAGGGGATTGTGAAAGAATACCCCTGTCCTTCCTCCCCCTGTATCCCAAACATTTTCATGCCTCTTTTGAGCATCTCAGCATCCTCTGTTCAGCCACAACCACCTCTCTTAAACTGAGGTCCCCTCTTCCCTGCTGCAAACACCACTGTCACCTTGCAATTGCTACTCCAGAGTCCAGAAGGAAAGCGTTTACCCCTGACTTCTCTCTGTTCCTGGCCTTTGGCAGCTCTTCCTCACTTCACTTTCAGAATTTGCTGTCATGGTTCAAGTAAGAGATCTTTGCCTTTTTTCAGTGTGAAAGGCACTGGCAAAGCTAGACACATCAGCCCTGTGTTTATTTACAGGTCAGGTACAGGACAGGCAAGAGCAATCTGAGATTTCCCATGCTGCTTTACATAGCACTGACCTCTGCAGTGACCCAAACTGTTACGGAGGCTAAGAGGTAGTTCAAACTCTGCATCAGCTCAGCCCTTAGCCCACAGAATATCATGCGGGATGGCTCAAATATGCCAAATTGTGTGTTGTGATTAAGTGGAATGGTCCATGATCTATTAAGATCTGAGCAAATTACAGCCACATTAATTAAACATAGGCTCTCTGGTTGAGCCTAAGCCACAGATGGCATCCCACAGATGGAATGCCACTCTTGATATTCACAGAGCCACTCAGCCCTTTAACTTCAGTTTGTGCTGATTAGCAGAGCAATTTATTTTAGGTGCAGCTATTGGCTTCTGCTGAGGAGAGTGCTCTTAAATGGATATCACTGACAAGGGCCCAGTATAGAGAAAGAGGCGCAATGGGGAGCAGGGATAATGGAAGCTCCAAAAGTTATCAGCTGTTCTTCCATACTGGCCTTTCAAAGCAGCAGGAAGGGAATTGGGCACTGAGTTCCCACTGATGTTCAGCAGCATTTGCCTATTTTACTATAGTAGGTGCTGTTTTTTGACTGATTGTAGCTGTGATCTTTTGGAGGATGTTATGATTAGATCTTCTAATACTGAATGTGGAGCATTTTTATAATGGAAACATTTACCCTTTGAAGCTGAGTCCTAAAGTCATCCTTGTCTCTTCCTCCAGAAGGCTCAAGTTATGGCTCATTGGTTTTTGTGTTGTCTTTTTGGCAGTGCTTGTGGGAAAGATGCACAGTAGCGTAGCAGGGTTTATTTAGCAGGAATGGCTACTGGTGATAACCTAGAGTGGGGCCCCATTCTGTTAAGCACTATCTATCCTCTGTGCCAAAGAGGGGAAGGATTATATGAAATAAAATTTCTTACATCTGGCCACGTGGAAACCGATGCATGGATAAGAAATGACTTTTCCAAGGTCAAAAAAAAAAAAAATCTGTGGCAAAGCTAAGACCTAGCACAAGACAGTCTGAGTTCTAGGCCAGCACAATAATGTCAATTATAATTATTAATGTTGGAGGAGGAGGGAAGAATAAAGGAATGACATTTCTGCAAGGAAGAGGATGGCAGGGAATTATTTAACACTTTAAGGCATCCTGACACTGTGTGTAAAGATAAGTGTGGGATTCTAAAATCAAAATAGATTTCTTTTAAAATACACCATCTCATTTCTAACATTAATTTTTAGTTAGAGAGGTGGGAAGGACTTTGCTATTACTGTCTTTGAAAGAAGGCAGCCTGTGACATCAGTAATTAAGAGCAGTGCTGGAAAGGGCTTGCATGCTTTTCCTTTATCTGCTTCAGGGGCTCTTTTTTAACTGTAGGTGGCCAGGCTTGTCTGAAGATGCAGTGATTGCCCTGAGAAAGGTTCGTCTTCAGAAATAAGTTGAAGGTAGTTTGGAGGTTCTGGGGTGTATTCTGGCTAGCTGGCTCCTGGATCAGAGCTGGCTTGTGTCTTCTGTTGCTAAAGGCAGCACCAGCCAACAGCCACCCTGTAATGGTGCGGTTCCTGGGAGAGTGGGGAGCATGCAAGTGCAAAACTCTGGAGAAGTTGGGAGCTCACTTTTTGGATGACCAAGAAAAGCAACCCAATGCTTTGGCAACTGCGATGTGGATATACATGTCTCCCTATAGACAGCAATTTGGCATGAAATACTTGGGGACAGCTTGTCCACAACTCATGAAAGAGGCATGAACTTAATGTTTAAGGCAAGGCATGGACTACAAAGGTTGGAGGGCAGGGGTCTGGAAAAACAGTGCTTCCCACTGGTCACTTCTCTCTATTGACATCTCTAGGGGACCATCTCTGCAGCCTGTAATAGAAAGTTAAGACCTACCAGTTTAGACCTGTGACGAACCAAGGGCAATTAGTTCTGGGCCTTTATTCTCCTCAGCTGAAGCTTATTTAAGTTCTTTCATGTGGGCTGTGGTTGTTCTGGGAGTGCTTTCTTCTGTAAACAGCTGTGGGGAGCACTAGCTTTCTTTAGTGCAGCATCTGTAGTTGCTCCTCACTTGGCCAGTAATAGAAGGCTGTGGCTCTACTTTAGTTCGTCATCATGTGTGCTGGCTCCAAGCCTAGACCTTTAGCCAGGACTGCTCACACTTTGCTCCTCAGCGGTTAAGTCTGTGCATTTGAATTCTTGAGTTGAATCCCTTATGTTTAAGTAATTGCTCATAGGTAAGGAAAATAAGGTTTCACTGGAACATCCAGGTACTGTAATCTATTTTTCTAAGATTTTAGGCAGGGGGATGTGCTGGAGTAGTGTAATTTTCATGACTTTGGGGGCTTTTTTTTTTTTTTAGACAAGTGTAGGGTTTAGGGAAACTTTTGTTGTCCATATAAGCCTATTGCCCACTTCATATTTCAGTGGACTCGACTGAAACATAGATGAAGTTGTCTGGGGCAGGGGCTTCACATGGAGCCTAGTGGGAGTTTTCTCTAGAGCACTAAGGTTAATAGCAACAGAACCAGCATGCAGAGTTGCCTTGGGGCCAGTGGCTGGAGACCTGGAGATTGAACTGGAAGAAAGAGTCTCCAGTTTCATGGTGGGAGCTGTCTTGATACTAGGGGACAATTTAGTTCTCTCTCAATCTTGTGGCTGCTTGGAGGATTTCTTGGACTCAGGGCTATGAACTTCTGCAGCTCATTTGTAGAAAAAGTTGGAAAAATGTGTTTCAGAAAAAGTAATTAAAATATTTTTCTTCCTGTAGGAAACTGAGATTTTCAAGTTTTCATTTGTACTCTGAATAAAAACTGAAATGTCTGAAATCTCAGTAGTAGGGAAACAGTAAGTTATGACCAATTCTGAGTGGAACTATGCTTTTCTTTTCCACTTTGGCCTTTGTGTTCCTAGTTAATTCTCATTTTCATCTGGATTATTTTAGGTCAGAGTTAGCTGAGCTAGACCAGGTGATTTTTCCCTGCTCTACTAGATACTTGCAGGCTTCTGGGGATGCATTAATTCAGTGTCTGTTGAAAGATCTGTTTTCTGTCAGTATGTTTCTTTGCTCTAGTAAGCTGTTGGGGTGCTCTGCTGGGTTTAATAATCTCAGATAGTGAGTCCTTGATCTTGGTTAACCTGAAGTTCTACCGTGAAAGTCAAGTTATTCAGATACTGTTAGTTAGCTACAAAGCTTTGCTCTGAGACATACTGAAGTCTTTGGAAGGCTTCTGCTGATTTTATGGGCTATAGAATTAGTATTAAGTTCATTATTTTCAAAATATGGAACAACTTGATTCCTTCCCCCTGCCCCCATCACTTCTGAATATATAGCTTTCAATATAAGCATCAGCAAAATTTACTTGTAATTATATTAGTTTTACTATAAGAAGTATTTTATAAAAATTCTCATAATATAGATTCCAATATATGACTTAGCTATCTTTTCCTTTGGAAAGCATTTTTCTGTCCTTTCTTCCCCATATAATATTGGGAGATCTGTCCCTTCCCAAAAGTGTGCTGTTGGTATAGCTGGCTGTTACTGGTAATTATAGCCTTTCACAAATTAATAGCCTCCTTTGGATTGTATTCTACAAGAACCATGACTGGTTCTGTGGATAGGGAGCGGTGAAACTGAGAATGCTGGAAACTTTCCTTCAAAAATACTATTGTGTTTGAAAATTTTCACCATCTGCTTGCCTTGATATGATGAGGACCAACGGAAGGACAATGGAAAAAAACCCCAGTTTATTCAGAAGGAGATAATGATATGAAAGGGAGAATTAGTCCTTCCAGTGTCTCATCACAAAACTCCTGAAAACTGGGGGAAACCAAAGCCTACCTCCTTTTCATTTCTGAGTAATCATTCTCATAATAACCCACCCACTCTTGTCCCAGCTCTGTTGATAGCAAAACTTATTGATTATTTATCCGTATTCATGGTGCCCTTCCTGACCCTATTTAATTTGGATCCTGTGCAGGCACTTATCTTTGTGGTCACTGTGGTTTAATGTTAGTGATTGAAAAATGATACACGTGGGCTCACAGCCTCAGAAGCCATTAGGCCCTATCACCTTTGCTCGCCATCTCTCCTGTCCTATCTCAGGACCGATAAGCTTCCTGTCAATATGATGAAAGAGACTTTCCATCATTTCTTATCCGGGTGTTTAAATTGTTATGCCCATGCATGTGATGAAATGCAGGGGACCTTCATCGCCAGCACTTCACAGACAATTTCTGTAGGATGTTTTTTCTCCTCTTCCAGCATGCTGCTGCAGCGGCCATGTTTGCTTTGTAGGAACTTAGCGAGTAAACTCAGCTTTGTGCACAAAAGTCCTGTACATCCACCTCTTGGCTGGAAATGGACAAAGCCCCGAATTGTGCTATCCATGCTTAAAGGCACTGGAGCAGAGCTGAGAGTCTAGGCAAGCTGGAGATTTGTTTAACAGTGGTGGATTTGGCTGCATACTGGCAGGAAGCGAGCCCAAGGTGCGGGCTCCCCGCGCGAGGCCCTGGGTGGGACGCCATGCTGAGGAGAACAAGGAGGCCATTATTAAAGCAGGGCCCAGCAGAGCAAAGGTAGCGTTGAGAGACTTCAGAGAGGAGGTTGTTTCACTGGAGAAGCTGGCCTGCGGCAATGAGCCCCGGGAGGCTGAATACATCACCGGAGAAGAAGGAATGAAGCAAGCCACTGAATGAAGCAACTTTGAGGCCACGCAGTTATTGGTTTGGAAGTATCCCCTATAATGCAGGTCTCCCGAGGACTGTGTGCGTGTGTAGGGCTACACAGCCCTTAGCGATACCATGGCTGGATGCTGTTAAATAAGGTTTTAAGAATCAGAAGACAAAGCGTTATAGACTGGAGGGGCTGGGACTGCAAGCCCTCTGCGGCAAAGGACTCTTTCTTCCCCTGTCTGCAGGCTGCCTAGCGCAGCAGGGGCCCTGGTCTGTCATTAAAGCTTACTCCGAGCTAGCTCAGTCCAAATCACCAATACGATGGTTGACTGGCAGGAGCTTTGGAGGGGGAAAACGGCAATTACAAACTAAATGGAAAGGGGGAAATAATGGAAAAATGGAAGTTATAGAACAGAACTGACCACAGAATGAAAAGGGACTTTCTGGAAACCTAATAAAGCATCATTACCTTTGCTAGAAGTACATGGAGAACTGCAGTGGTAGAATATGAATCAGAAAAAGTGATGTCTGCCCAATGCCAATCATAGCCCTTGGATCGTTTGCTGCTGGCCTTTTCTATCAGCCTTCTCTGTGTTTTCACAAAAAAAGTGGTGGCATTGAGGGAAGCATGCTGCTGTTTTTATATTCTACCAGTTGCCCTTCTTCCACTTAGCAGCAGCATGCAAATATGTCTAATTTGATTTTTCTGCCGTTTCCTGAAGAAAGGTAGTCTCTACCAACTCGGAATCCCCTGGGATGTCAAAGGGGACTGGAGAGAGAGGGTGAAGTTAATACATTTTCAGTTCTCTCTAGATAGTTTTTTATTTCATTTTTCCTTAGGAATACGTATTCAGTGACCCTTCTTGCTTTTCCACTGGAGATCTGATTACCTTGTAGCAGTTCAATGTAGTTTTCTATCAGTATTTACCAAGCCATAAGAACCAGGGTTTGAAATAAATCTACTTGAGACTAATTCAGCTGTAAGAATGTATAGAAGACCTTACTTACTAAGAAATTAAACAAGGATAGATACCTGTTTACAATCCCTGGAATGAAGCCAACAGACCTGTTGCATTACTATGGCTAGAAAGAAAAACATCCTCTTTAAAAATTTCTTTTGACCAAAGTAAAAGAATTAAAAGAACTGAAATGATTTTTCTCCTTTTATTAGATTAACAACTGAAAGACAGACAAAATGGTTCAATTGGTTAAAAAAAAGATCTTGGACCGTGTTCACAATAGAACCCCCATCAAACCACTAACTTGTCCCTTGTACCTGCATTTTTACCCAATATTTGAGAAGAAAAGCTTGAAATGCCAACAATTATTTGTTTAAAAAAAGGGAAAAGAAAAAAAGAAGCCATTAGGTAACGGCTGTGTGTCAACTGGTGGGTTTGATCAGCAGTGCCTTTTGTAGGGTTATGCACTGTCATTATATTAGTTGATTGTGCCTCAGAAATAAAATTCTAGCATGCATCTGATTGCAGAATTTCAATAATAATAGCAGATAGTGGTAATACATTGCAACTAGGAGCAGTCAGCAGCAGTAACAAAGTACTATCTAATTGTCTATTTGAGGCCTATCTTGTCTCTCTTAATTTAGCCAGCTGCCAAGAATTGCTTTTATAACCTATTCAGATATCTGGGTTCAGATTGGTCCTTTGATTCCCTCCGCTCTGCCAATGTCTTCCTTAGCACAGATGATCGTGACTTTGAACTCTAGTGAAGAAAGTCTTGCTGAATTTACAAACTCTGGGTATTCAAAAGCAACCGATAAGCCAAGGATCTTGCTTTTTATATGGGCATGGGCTAAATAAACAAAACAAAACAAAAAAAAAAAACAAAAACAAACAAAAAAAAATCACACTTTTAATCTAGGATACTGCTACTGGGATGACCCCCTCCACAGCTCTGAGTGTGTGATGCACAGCTATGCTGTGAACTCAGAGCAGAGACTGTTTTTCGGTTGTGTGTTTGTGTAGGCTGGGACATGGGATTCCTATGTGGGATCAAAACTAGATGCACAGTGATAATATAGGCTGTACTGGTAAATGATTAGTGTCCTGAAATGTGAACTCTGCCTTTCTGATTGACGTCCTGCTTACCTTTCCTTCTACCTCGCCAGACCCTGGCCCTATAATTCTCTGTTTTGGTCTTTTGGGTGTTGGCAGCACAGCTGGACTGCAGGTTAGCTCTGCCCCTTTCCCAGCCAGACAGGCATCAGCTCCCTCTTGTTCAAAAACCCTGTAAAGGGGTGAGCCCTGCTGAGAGAGAAGAGTCATTAGCACAGGCACAGTGTGTGTTAATGAGTCTAAATAGCTTCTGGAGGAAGCTCATGGCTTTCCAGCACACAGAGTGGGTGGAGCGCTGCACCTCACGTTATCAGCATCTTCTTCCCTGGGTCTGGCTTGCTGAAGTGCATGTTTCAGTGGGAAAGGGAAGAAAAATGAATAGATATCTAATTTCTTGACTGTTCCTTCCACAAACAACCCTTCCCTGGAGCCTGCAGATTTATCACAGCTGAGAGGGAATTCTGTGGCAGCTTCTTATTAAAATATTGGCAGCCTATTACTGTTCCTTACAAATGATGCAGATGGATCACCGACTGAAACAGTGCTGTAAGGCAGCTCTGCCTGAGGTGAAACCCTCTTTGTCCATCACTGCTACCTGCACTTTCCCTCACTGGAAAGCAGATTTCTAATATTTTTTTTTTTTTTATTTTGCCTACCTCAGCAAGTCAAGATCCTGAAAGTTATTTCAGAGGCTCTCTTATCTTTTAACAAATATCTATGGTCTGTAGCTGTCCTGACCTTGAATTGGTTACCCGTGCATTTCTCACATCAAGATTAGATTATTGCGACTCCCTCCTGACAGCCTGGCCTGATAAGACACTGTACAATTTCCAGCTGGTGCTGAATGCTGCTGCCAGGCTCCTGTAATAGAGAGATGATCTCCACATTTCACCTCTGTCCAAAGTGCTGTGTTATTTGCCAGTTAAGTAATATATCGACTTGAAGAGTTCCCTGTTAAAGATGAACTGCGCTTTTTATCCACACTCACGCACGCGTGTGCTTTGAGAAGTGAGATGAAAGCACGGGTAGGTGCTGGCTGCCCCACGTAACGATAATAGGAAGGGCACTTGGCACCTAACCTCACATTACCTGCATTACTGACAGATTATTTGCAGCTCACCTCTAAACAGGATGGCATGAGTCCAGCCTATTTTTTCCTCTATCTTTTTAATTTCCTCACCTAACAGTAAAAACCTGAATTTATATCAGCTGGCTGCCCTGCCCCACTGACTGATAACTCCTGTATTTCACAAAATTGGATGCAGGAGACTGCTGCCATCGGGGATGGAAGCAGGAGATGCTCTGTGGCTAAATGCAGCGGTTTCAGAGCTCAGCTTGCACACAGCCTATTTCAGCAGACGTGTGTAGATCAGGAATCATCATATGCCGTATGCCACGGTGTGTTACTACAAACACTGTGAGGCTGCAGGAAACTACAAAGTGCCAATTGAAAAATGAGTAGCAGGGGGCCTTACAGGAGAAAGAGGTGCAGGGGACGGTTGAAATGTGATATTGTGCACGATCTAATAAAAAACAAGGTGGGTGAAGGACTTTTTTACTTCTTAGAATTTAGATTTTTTTTTTTTTTCTGTATTTAAAAATATTTCCAGCTTCTGTGATTGGTTGGGAAAAGGAGACTGTGTTTGGATAAGGAAGCTGTTGATGTTCTTGCTTAATTATTTTTTCTTTTTTCTTTAGAACTATAAATTTTTACATTCTTGGTATTTGGGGCGTATTGAGGAAGATGAGGAACTGCATGCTTTCACAAAAACTATCCTTCCTACACCCCCAAGGCTGACCTGTTTCCTTCCTGCCCCAGTCAGGCTAAATGAGCCTGTCCCTCCCAAATGGAGGGATTAACCCCTCTTCCAGTCTGCCAAGGGGTTGGTGGATTTTCCATTATCAGAAACTTTCAAATCTTTTCTTAAATGACGTGTTCTAGTTTAAATGTGGTTGGTTTTTTTTTTTTTTTCTTTCGCCAAATAGCGATCAAACTTAATGGCAAAAGTGGATCCTCTAGGCTTTTTAATTTTTGATAACTCTGTAAAACTCCAGTAATTGAGACAAGGTGAATGCTTCTCTCCTGTACCTCACTGGCTCCAGAGGACACCCAGCCTTGACAGCACTGAGCCAGAGGCTATGTGAGATTCTGCATTGCCACTGCATGACTGTACAGATGCAGGTAGAATGAGTCTTCACGGAAACTGAATTTTGCTGTCATATGCAAGAGGGGTTTTATGTTGTTGCCTAACTTTATAATTAACTGGGAACTTTTTACCTGTTATTAGCTGCAAAGGTAAAAGTGAAATACCACAGGGCTTCATGAAGTCACTTCTTACTCTTCAAGGTCATAATTCTGCAAGGGAGGAGGGATGTTGTGTTGCTTTTTTTTGTTTGAACTTTAGGAGTGGAGAGGGTGGTCAGTGTAATACTGATGTTTGTCATTGGTGAGACTCTCCATCCCTTGGGATTACATCAGAGAGCGACAATATGGTAAGAAGAAGTTAGTAAGAATTATGTGGAGGTGCTTTGCATTAACTTAATTAGCCCATCTTTTGCTAGTTTTTCTTGTTTTCACAATCCAAAGACTTCTCCTAAATATTAAAAAGGAAAAAAAAATAAAAAAAATGCTTCTAAGCAGATGAGCTCAATCTGTTTCAAGAAATATCATGTTCACAAAGCATATGCAGGGTACTCAAAATAGCTAATTTCTTTTTAGCAATGATAGCTCTAGAATGCCCTTGACCTTCCAAAGAGAAGAGATTTGTACTACTGCAGTATATAGGATTTTAATATTAAAAGAGGTTAAATAGCAGAAAGTGAAAAGCTCTTTGCTTCCTCTTTGGTAAGAAGTGAGCTAATGCCAGCAATTTCCATGGCAACTGCAAACAGACCGTCCTGTTCACTTCCATGTTATAAATAAAACAAAAATATTCTCCAAATTACATGCTGTGCCTACATGTATTTGCTATCACCATGTTCAGCAGACACTGGGAAATATTTCTGTACATGATTTGTTAGGAAAGATTACAAGGTTTATGCAAACTCAATAGTCTTGGTGGGCTATGTTCCTTTGAGAAAATAATAAAAATAACCTCAAAACAATGCCATCCTTTTCACTGCTGATATTCTCAGAGTTTTGCAAATAATTACAAGTCCAAAACCGATATCTCACCAGCAGCTGGTGTAAACAATAATAAACTTGCAGCAGCATAATTTTAAATAGGAACAAAAATAATTTTAAAAGGGGTAAGTGATGACTGGGACTTTTGCCTTTATATTTCTGATGGGACACACACAACAACTGGAAGGATAGTTATTTTGTGTCTTATTTTGCACAGATTGCAGTAAGACCGGACCTACCTTGTGTGCTCTCTCTGTTTTCTAAGTCTAAAATGTAAGCTACTCCAGTTCACAGCAATTCTTTAGGCATGGGCAAGTTTCCATTCTGTCCCCCTTCAGGTTCATGAAGCAGTCTTTTCCCATGTGTACAGATGCAGGGCTCAGATGAGGCTTTGGAGCAAGGGATAAAGCACAAGAACTTCTTGTGCAAAAGCAGCTCAAGAACTTTTCTCCAAATTCCTCAGCGCCAGCTGGCATTCAGTCAGAGGACAAGCCCTGCAGAGGCATCTGGGACACTGCTCGCTTGCAGCACTGCTCCAGAAGTGGAGATCCATTTTTCCAATGTGGGGTGACCATCCCATATGTGGCTTCCCAGCCATAAAAGAAGGGTTGGGAGATGTGAGAAGAGCTTTCGGAGACAGCTGCTTCCATTAACTGCTCCTTGAGGCCTGAGGTGCCCTTGAAGGAGTAACCCCTACTGCTAAAAGCAGAAAGATGCATTAGACTGAACCTGTCGCTCTCTGCAGGGTTTTTGCTGGGACTGCCCTGTCCATTTGCAGGTTGTTTGGAATTCAGCAGCACAATTGCTCGCTGGCCGGAGCCATTAGGATCCTATTGTATTTACTCAGCGTCCTATCTGCGGTCTGAGTGTGGATGGCCAGATCACTTGATATTATTGGGTTTTAAAAGCACTTATGAGTACTGGCCTTGCCTCTTCACACCCAGCTTCTCAGGCTGTATTATATCAGCAAGTATGTGCACTCGCATCTGTATGTTGAGTTAGCAGATGTAGATGTTGCAAAGGAGACTCATTTCCACTAGTGCCATCAAGTTATCTATCTCCTAACTTAAAAAATTCTAGTGATTGGCCTGTCCTGTTGCTTTCAGACAGAAGTCTCTAAAAATCTATTATCCTTCCTGTCTGTGTGAAAGTTTCTTGTTTCTTCAGTCTCTATCACAAGAAGATGTTAAGTCGGGTTTGGTTGCTGAGGTTAGTTGCAGTTTACTGTGCTTGCGTATGTGTAAAGGAGGTAGGTAAAGATTTTTTTTTTTTTTGTATCAGGTATTTTAATTCCTTCCAGAGGTTGAACAGAAACTTGTAAATACAGGATAATAAACACCTTGGCATAGCAGTGAATTATTTAATAGATTCTGTTTATTAAAGACAATTTTTTTTTCCAGTTAAAATTACAGGCAAGGTTTCTAATTACAGTACAAATTATTTCAAGTGTATTTTGCTCCGTTAAAAATCTGTGTAGCGGACAGTACTGCACTTGAATCAGAGCTGGGAATCCAGCCAGAAATGTGACCCCCTTGATCCAGCCATTCCGAGATTTTTAAAAGCACAATCGAGGGTGAAGTGGAGGAGGAAATGTCTCCATTTTCTGTTATTGAGTGTTGAATCCTGCCTCATCCCAGGCTTGGCTCAGCCACCTCAGGTTCCACCTTCCTCTTATTTACACTGGAGATCCCTGCTATTTACATAAAAGACTTCTGCAGTGCTCTTGAAATTATACTGACAAGTTTAGCCACTTTTGTAGTGTCAGACATACCTTATGCTAGTCTATGAGTTTACAGTGATTTTTAACTTTAAAGGAATAGGGAGGTGGCTGAGGAGCTCTGTTAGTGCCATACCTTCAGTAGCCAGGGACCTTTCCACATTGCTTACCCGTGTAACATGAAGGGACCATGATAGGGAAGCTTGCTGTTTGGCCAAACTGGGGTCACTTTTGAGGCTTCATTAGGGATTCCAGTCCTGCACCTCTGTGCAGAAGATGCTCTGTCACACCAGTCTCGGTGGTTTGCATGAAGTCAGTGCTTTCCTGATGCTCCAAGGTGCCTGTGAAAGGGTGGGAGCGAGGACAATATGGTCTGGGCAATGATGTGGGGTGCTACCCAGCACAGCCAGAGGTTTGCATCGAGGAAGAGATTTCAAATATGGCCCATACCCAATTCCACTGCTTCCAAACCTATTGTCACTGCCCTGAGGGAATTAATAGGCCTTAATGGCTCTGACCAGTCTCACTGGGGACGCACACCCCTGCCAGGGACTCCATTTAAGCTCAAGTCTGGGCCTTCACAATTTTCATGACCTATGTTGTGGGTGGGCCTTGGAGCTATATTGCAGGTATCTAGTCTCATGGATGGACACCTTGAACGTAAATTGTAGATTGTTTCTTGGCTTGTCAGACTTCTGACCCGTGTTGTAGTCTTGTCTCCTAGCCCTGTCTCCATTTGTTCCTGAATAGATTCTCTGGTTGGTCCCTGGATCTGGTGCACTACCTGCCTGGTCTTGCATTATTGATGGACTCTTTTCCCAGCATCTGACTCTGCCCACCATGTTCAGACTCTGTGGGACTGTGCCCTGTTGGTGAGGGCATTGCCGGGGCTAGAGTCACCCTTTCCTCCCAGGCTGTCCCCACCTTGGGGAGCAGCCATTTCTCATTGCTCCCCAGTGCTGGCTGTACAGAAGTCTCTGCTGCCATGATCTCCCACACACTGCTCCA
The DNA here is from genome assembly GCA_013400195.1 of Aramus guarauna. Classification (NCBI taxonomy): domain Eukaryota; kingdom Metazoa; phylum Chordata; class Aves; order Gruiformes; family Aramidae; genus Aramus; species Aramus guarauna. The sequence goes on from VXBL01003189.1 coordinate 2,148,983, forward strand.
CAGTGCCCTGCTCTTACCAAAGCACTGTCCCTCCCAGCCTTGAGTTATGCCTCCTGAGGGACATCTACCATAGACCTCTGTGTCTAACTTCCCTGAACTTCACCACCACAGGTAAAGGGGGTAAGAGTCTCAGATCTCCGCACATGGTTTCTTCCTTCTCTCCTGACATTGTTACTTCTCTTATAAGACCAGGCATCTATATATGTTTCTTGCCCTGGAGTCAACGCCACTGGACAGCAGGATACAGCAGCCTTCCTGGGCTGTTCCTTCTTTGCCAGGTAACTGTGTTTTGTTACCACCTACATGGAGTTCTCTCTGCATTATGTGGTTGGGGAGTGGAGGGGATGTCTGGCCCTTTCTGTTTATTTGGGGAGAAGTAAGTAATTGACATGTTTCAGTGGTTATCAGGGGAAAGAAAGAAAAAAAAAGGATCCTTCAAGCCTCTCCGGTTGCTAAGAGACAGATGCTTCAACTTTGAGAGCCTCCATGTACACAGGGAATATTATCCTGGCAAATTGGACTTTCAAATCTGGCAGAAAGGGGAAAAAGGTGATGCCCAAAAAATAAAGGGCATTTAGGTGACTTGATTTCAGAGACATTGGTTCTCCTTTGCTAGGAGGGTAGGGGGCTGCTCCAGTTAGTGAACATATGTGACCACATTATATGCAATGTTTACTTGTGAGTGTTTTGCTCCTATGCTCGCAGCTTGGCCAGGTGACCCCCTTTCTCTCCTTCTTTCTGGCCTGGTTAATTTTTAACTCTGCTTTTGTGTACAAAACTTGATTGTGTAGTCAGGCCATGTGTAGCACTTGCTTTGAAGCCCAGAACAGGTTTGCATGCAGATGGAGGGCATGATTGAGTAGCAGTTTAAAATTTTATACCCACAGGACCTGCAAGCCTCCCTTGTAAGAGCCTTCTACTACCTGGTGCAGGACGCCAAAGCACAGAGCCTGCTCATCTGTAGCATTTGCGTCTGGAATAGCAGCTGCCTCCCTTGGCTGCTTTGCTGTAGCTTCTCTGACTGTGTAACTTTCTCCAAAAGCGCTGCTGTTGATTGCCTGCCAAGTGAAGCTTTAGGAAGGATGCTGTAAAGGCTGTGACCTCTTTCTTTTCTATGTTTAGACTCTCTGCATCACATGTTGGCACGGAGTTAAGTGCTAACACTATTGCATTGCTCCTGTCACTGTTTGTAAAAGGATGCAGGCAAACCTCTGAGCCCCCTGTGCTCTCCTCAGTCTGTAGAATGGGCTAGGAGATTGGTGTGCACTCCAGACTGATACAGAGAAGCCATGGTGCTCTCACTGCAATTTCTGTGCTGCAGGATGTCCTCCTTGCACGCTGCTCTGTTGGCGTGCCTTGGGCTGCAGCTGACCATGCAATGCTTGCATGACTTCGTTGCTCTAGTTGTAAGGCTTGTGTCTGCAGAGCAGCAAAGATGGGAATTAGTATCCGGGGCTGCTTGGTCCTGTATTGTCCTGGGGGCAAGGCTTGCATAGCCCTGGGTCTTTCACGTGCTTAACAAATGATGCTCTTTCAGAGAGAAACTCCTACAGCTGTAGTGCTTGGACACAAAGTGTTGGCAGTACCAGCTGTTTAGTGGGAAAATTGTGGTTTCAATCTCAGTCACGATTCACTGAGGGGCACACCTGAGTGTGGTGTGCTTAATTTGAAAGTACATAAATGACCCAGAGTCTCAGAGATGTCAGTGTGAATCCTGCCACTTGTGGAATATCAAACACCTACATCAGGTACAGGCTTTGAGTGAAAAGATTTCACCTTGCTGGAGTCTGGTTCAAACAGACACTTTCAGCCTTTTTTTTGAAGGCATGGGAAAAGACAAACCCTAATATATTTGCAATATAAAATGTAAAGAATATCAAAACATGATATTCTAACAGTACCTGTGGTTTCTGTTCCTTGTGATTGCAGACAATTATTTAAGAAGACCCACCTTCTTGTTTGCTGGCCCTTTTGAAGGCATTAAGGAAGGTAACAATGGTGTTTTGGAGGAGGAGGTTAGTTGAGACAGACTAGGACTGCTCATCCTCTGGGAGCCTGATTCTGCTTCCTTCCAGACTAATGTGCCAAAAGGAGAGGGGGCGGGAAAAGCAACCTGTGAGGAGACTGCTACCTCCACTTCTTTCACCAATTTTTACTGACCCTCACTGACAGGCTTGCCTGACATCAGCAGTCAATCCTGTACCTGCTTACTGGCCATTTTGCTTTTGGGCAAGCACAAATCGGATCCAGGCTGGGCATCATACCAGAGAGCTCTTGAGGTCGAGAGTTTATGAAGCGAAGTGCAGGCCTTCTCTCAGGCTGGTGCTTCAGCCAGCAGTCGAGCAATTGTTAATTTTACCATTACTAAATTTTTGAGATGTTGCCTTTATGCATCTCACAAGCTCACAGTAGCTTTGGAGAATGACCAGTATTGGCCATCTAAACTAGATGCTTTCTATTTTATTTGCTAAACAGAACATAAAATAAAAAGTAGAAAACACATTAAAAGTGAAAAGGAGAAGATGCACAAAAAAGGCAATAGGAAGGAGGTTTTTGGTCTTTAGCCAGTGTTTGCGATTAAAGCTGAAGCTGAGAGCTAATGTCAGAGGCCCTTCCTGGGGCAGTTTCCTTTCAAGATCAGGACAAAGGGTCAGCCATGTCATGGTGGACCAGAGACTAAAGGAGGAGATGAATATCATAGGCTGTGTGGTAGAGTTCGTATTTTTCAGGTCACCTGTCCTCGTGGGACTAGTGTCAGATAAGGTAGTCTATGAAGTGGTGACAGACCCATCCTGTTGCTATTTTGCTCAGTAATTTCCAGCATACCCAGTTTGGGCTTGTCACTCTGGTCCCTGCCCTTCCTGTTTACCAGGTGTGAGCTAAACTCAGCCTTCTCTGCGCAGAGTCCCTGACCTTCCTGCTTAGGTGAATTAAACCAGTTAATAAATTTCATGGAGTTTTCTGTGCAAAATCACACAAGAGGCTGATTTTCATTTCTGTTGGACAATAGACAGTGCATGGCCACATGTTCAATCTCACTCTTGATGCTGTCCTTACTGTGCAAAGAGGTCTGCATTTTCACCTGGAGAAGAACCAGCCCAAAGCATTCTAGTTTTCCAGGAAATTAAGACCCAGAGCCAAACTTTTTAATGCAATCTCTTTTCCAGTTTTTTTTTCTTTCCTTCTGCTGCCTAATTGGAATCGCCTGTCAGTGTGCATTCCTAATATACTTTTCTGAACACAGCTCCTGAACCCTACATGGTAATGTAAAACCATTGCTCTGTGCTGTCTGTAGCAGATGGGAAATGTAATCTTCTGGGTCCTGAGACAGGGTCTGCTCATTATTATATGAACAATGAGAGAAGAAACGTAAAGGTGCAATGTACATTTATTTCCTGACACCTTGTTTAAAAGTCAACGGGCCTGATTCTTACTCACTGTAAGAGCTGCTGGGAGCTCTTTGGTGTAAGAGACCTCTAACATGAAAGGAGAATTCCCTAATATGACTTTTTTTTTTTTTAATGCTCTCTAAATTTCTCTCACCTTAGGCTTTTTAATCTAGCTTGTCATTCAGGCAGCTTTGAGTACTGGCATGCATTTAGGAGAGAGTGGGTGACAAGGTGATTGCCACAACTAAGTGAATCTCAGGGCATTTGTTCTCAGAAGCTCTTTAGCCTGAAGTTTTTGCTTCTGTCTCAGACCTGAAGAGCAGCTGTGGGGCCCTCTCCAGCTGCATCTGTGTGTATGTGATTTAATGAATTTTATTTTTCAAAGACATCTCTTCCTGCAAACCTGCCTCGTTCTCGCACCTCTGAGGCTGTACTAGGAGAAGACCTATAAAAGATACTTTTACTAGGGGGAACGTCTTCAATCTCTGTGTTTTGACTGAGAGTCTGGAATCTGCTGGGATGCAAAAAACCTTATGATGAAAGTGGATTGTATATTGCTTTTTTGAGACAGTTTGTGTATAGTTATCAGGTCTACGATGTTAAAAGCACTGGTGATTCAGACCAGTAAGATTTACTCAGACCAGAGAAGCCTTAACTAAAGCTAAAAGACCAGACAACTAAAATGCTGGTAGCACATTTTTTTTTTCATTCTGCAGGTACTGAAATAGCTTGAATGACAACATTCAGAGAACTGAAAGAACCCAAGTAATGCATTTTTCTGTTGGACAATGCCTTTTCTCTTCTCCTTCACTGTGTCCTTTTCTGCCTCTGACCTGTCTGCTGGCAGCAGGCCAGGTGTAAAGTCCCTGGTATCCGATCTTCCGCTATCCTCTTACCTTCCCTGCCCCATGCAGATCATTGTGCTATCTGACCCTGTTTGAAGTTCCAGTGTGATGGACTTCGCTTCCCTATCAGGCCTACCAGTCTAGCTGGTTTCAGCATTTCAGCAATCTTCTGTGTGGGTTGGTGCATTACCCGTGAGGAGTGGAGTTTCATGCTGGAGCTATTATGCCCTACTTATTTTTAATCCCTCTCCACCATCAGCACCTTTGCCAAGAATTGAAGTCAAGCTTTGCAAGCACTACTTTGATCTTGCTTGCACCTTAGGTAACATCTGTATCAGCATTTGCATATTGATTCCTGGTGGAGGGGTTTGCAAGCCAGATTGTGTTTAAAAAGCAAGAACTGTCTTCCAGTAATAAATAATTCCTTTGTCTACAGGTATGCACGCAGACACACACGTGGGTTTTGGACATGCTTACAGCAGTTCCCTCTAATTCTGCAATGTGTCCTTGTTTATGGGAAAATGAATGGCACTGGATTCTGATCAGGGGAAGGGAATTCATCCCAACTTTATTTGAAGATCTTTTAGAAACAAACAGGGCTTATTTGAAAGCTCAAGCATTTCAGTTATCAAAAGTGTTTGACTCATTGTATTTCTTAGTCTGAGCCAAAGCCTACATAATAAAGTTGCTACGTAGGTATTAGCCTTTCCCTTTGCAACTCGCTATTTTTTGTGCAGGATGAAGCCATAAACATTGTTCCTTTGATTCCTGTTTCCAGAGGGAGGTAACATCCATTGTGGAAACTACTTTTTTAGGGTGGTGCTGGCTGGAGCCAGATGTCTATTACAATGCCATCACATGTCACATCACGTACTGGTAATTAAAGAGTAGACTCTCGGGTCACCTTGGTACACAGCCACTTAGTAAGTTTTCCCTAAGAGGGTTTGGTAGATACCCACTCCTCCATACAGAAATCAGAAAGCCTTCCCTTTCCCCATTTCCTCATGATGCCAAGTGTTTCGTTACTAATGTACGGGTGTTGAGGAAGGGAGGGAGAACAGCATAACCCCCGAGCTGTTTGTATTCCACAGATCTAATTACTGTATCTTGACATGTAAATGTATACAGGCATGTGAATGTATATTAGAATTAGGCAAATACAGCACAAATATATTTGTGCATTGTCCTTCCAAATGAGCTAAAACAACCGACGTTTCAATGATTGATTTTCTAGTGTGTGCAATTGCAGCCTCGCTTATTGGTTTGTTTGTGAACAGCTGAGCAACTGAGGTTTTATCTCTCCGTAATTTCTGCAGAAAGCAGAAATCACAGCAAATACACAGTAAGTAATTATCCATGAGAGTATTTGTACAACAAATGATGCTATGGCCTTTCTGAAATTTACTTGTAGAGAGTTCATAAGGGAAGAGTGAGAGCATGGATCCGCCCATGGGTAGTGACAAAATTGGGAATCACCTCAGCCTTTCAAAGTCTGAGATCAGGCTGTTGGTGATCGGAAGACTGTTCTTCAAGTGTTGCAATGCCCTGGTTTTTTAATTCTTCCCTACATATCTGCTGTAGGCTACTGATGGAGACAGGTTACTGCTCTTCCCTGTACAGCCTCTCCGTCCTTGGACCCCGTGAGGGAACCGTGAGGTCTGTTATTGAAGCTGGGATGAGTGAGCTGTTGTGTCCAGCCAGCACACTCAGGTCATTATGCAGGGAAATATTTTAAATCTTGCGTAGCCCCTTCTGGGGACAGGTCTAAGTTCTCTCTTGGATCAAGGCAGACATGAACAGACTATTTGTGACTGAGTTACAAAATACAGCTTGCATTCCTAACTGATCCATTGCATGTTTAAGAAAAATAGAACAAAAGTGATGAAAATCACTGCCTTGGCTTGTAATTTGTGATCAGACAAAAGGTTTAAGATCTTGGAATGATGACTTGTGCATCCAGCTGCAGTGCATATGCAGACACACATAAAACACGGCAATGAATATTTTATTCATATTAAGATATCAATGAACTACACATGTTGCACAGATAACAAGAGGGACCAATGTGCCAAACAGAGATGCCTTGCTGTTTCTCTTTAGGTTTGATTCTACCACATTTAAAACAGTAAGAATTTTGCTACTGACTTTGGCAGAACCAGGATTTTCATCCTCAAGTATCAAACTCCAGGAATTCAAGCACCTATCTTTACACAGTACAGATTGGAAACAAAATGTTTCTTTTAGTGATCTATAGAGGTGTTGCATTCCTAATGGCTCAACAGCTTAAATTTCCTCTCACGTATTCCAACAGCAGGCAAAAAAAAAAAAGAAAAAAAAAAAAGAAAAAAAAAGAAAAAAAAAGAACAATGGAGCAAAAGTACTATGTTGAATTAATAATACAATTTATACACTTAAAGGAATTTAAAAAATATCTTTCCATAGAAATTACTTCAGATATACATCAGAGGCACAAATTAGGCCCTCTGAGGTATGAGTAAATGTGAGGATGTAACACATGGTAATCAAATCATGTCATTTCATAGACATGGAGGTGATCAAAGCATTAATAAAAACTGCAAGGTCACCTTGAATTGAGGATTCAGTTTTGAGTGTTAAATGTTTCTTTCAAACACTTATCTTTGGTTTGTGAGACTTCCAATGACTTGGGGAAAATTTTGTCCCTGTGCATGAATCCCCATTAGTTCAGAGAAAAAAAGCTGAGTCTGTGCCTGTGCATCCCCCTTGACAGAGCTGACCTAGCCTACACAGGGCTCTGAGTAACCCCAGCTGAAAGGATGATAAGGTACAGCAGAGGGATGGGTCAGGCTGATCCTGCAGGATTCTCAGCCCAATTCTTTTCCTGCATCAGACAGACTATTGCAAATATAGACAGCTAAACCCCCAGGGTTTCCAGGTGGCAGAAAACTGTGGGCTTTTTTATTCCATTTTCTCTCAGTCTAGAACAAGATGCCTTCTTTATTTCACGTGAACCAGAAAACCTAAGAAAAGTCTTTTTCAGACACATCAATACACTATTTCTGAAATGAAATATGCTCCCCAGATGCTGCAGCTTCTCAGAGAAATTGATGATCTTGTCAGTTCTGCTGCTGGTAGCAGCTGCACATGTCTCAGGATTTGTGGCTGGGCTGGAGCCAGTGCCACTCTGGCTTTCACAGTCCCAGTTCTCCATCAGAGACCAGTCCACTTGGGTGGCTCTGGTGTCCCAGGACCACTGCCTTTGGGGAAACCCGCAGGAGTGATCTAGCCCAGGGCTGGGCCAGCAGCTGGTGAGACTATTTGAAACTTCTGACTCCAAAGGCCCCCATGGAGGGGGGAGTCCCATGACTCTTCTGCCCTGGAGTGATTCACAGATTCACACAGAATGGTAGAGATTGAAAGGGACCTCTGGAGATCATCTAGTCCAGCCCCCCTGCTAGAGGAGGATCACCTAGAGCAGGTTGCACAGGATTGTGTCCAGGCAGGTTTTGAATATCTCCAGAGAAGGAGACTCCACAACCTCTGTGGGCAGCCTGTTCCAGTGCTCGGTCACCCTCAGAGTAAAGAAGTTTTTTTCTCATGTTCAGATGGAACTTTGTGTGTTCCAGTTTGTGTTCATTGCCCCTTGTCCTATCACTGGGTACCATTGAGAAGAATCTGGCCCCTTCCTCTAGACATCCACCCTTTAGATATTTATAAGCATAGATATATAGACTTAGTTTAAGTCAAAGTGAAGTGGGACACTTTGGCCTTCTTGAAAAAGACAGTGAGCAAATGACATCAAATACTAACATTCAGCCTCAGAAAAAAAAAGAACATGGAATTATTGATAAAATTGTCAGAGATTGTGGAGAGAGGAGGCATGGAGGATGGTCAGATAGTTAAACTCAGTCTTCTCTTCTCCAGGCTAAAGAGACCCAGCTCTCTCAGCCTTTCCTCATACGAGAGATGCTCCAGTCCCCTCATTATCTTTGTAGATGTGTAATCATCTTGAGTGACATGCTTGATGCCATGCCCCAGAGCTGTTGTCTCAAGAAACCCCATCACCTTAACCCTGACACCACCAATCTCATGAGTTATTCCCAAATCTGCAACTGCACACTGGCTGCAGCCCTTCAAACTTGGGTGGATTTCCCCAGTTCTGGGGCCGTGGGGTTTCCATAGCATCAGGTTCCTTGGCTTCTGCAACAGGTCATTGATGCAAAGATATTTTTGGCAAAATGTCAAGAGCTCCATCAGATGTAATTATAGCCTCTTGGCTATGATGTGGCTCCTGATTTACGTGGGGAAGAGTGAGACAACCCAGGACCTTGTGATGGCCTAGAAATGCTTGACTAGAACTAGTCAGGAAATGTTTTGTTTTCTTGTTGCAAAATTTGAGGAAAGTAATAAATAGTTCTAATTTTTATAGACATAATTTAGTGAATAACTTTTCCTGGCAAATTGTAAGGACTTTTTTTGTATTTGAAGTTTTGTTGTTTTTGAGGAGAACCCCATGAAAATGTTGAATCAAAATCTGCTCTGGGAAAACTGATTTAAAATTGGAAGACTTTCTGACGTAATCTATTTTGCTTGCAGAGATTTTCAGCTTAGTACAAAATCCAATTTTCTGTTGAGGGAAAAATATTGTCAATTGTTCTGGATTTTGGGGCAGCTCTTCAGTTCCCCTGGGGTGGAATAGTACAAAGTAATCTTAATGCCTATCTGAAAAAAAATGAACTGAGAATTTCCCCAGGAGCAGGAGGTCACCAGGCCAAGAAATCAAGCAGAGAAGGCTGGAGCAGGAGACTCTGCTGATTCCTGGCTGGGAAGATGGTGTCTCAGAGGCTGGTTTTGTAGCTTGTTGTTATACTCTGTGTGGCAAAACGCCACGCTGACGAATTGCAACTTAAATATGCTCTCAGTGGATGATTACTAAGTGTGGAAACATTATTTATGTTTTCCAAATAATTTCAAACAAAACAACTACTGGGTAATGAAAAAGAAAAATTCATCACCAAATCCCCTCAGTTCCGTTAAGTGTTTCTGCTCAGGAATATCATGATCTGCACAAGGACATGGTCCTTGCAAGAAAAAGAATAAAGTGCCTGCGTGCTGCTAGTGACCTCAGTGGGAATTCCTGGTTGCTGGAGAAATATTGGTCTGTGCCTATGGGGGAGGCTGTTATGTGCCCAGCCTGCTCTTCTGACACAGGACTAATGGTTGTTTGTAAACACGTCCAGCCTTGGTGGCATAGAGGATGCAGAATCATGTCAGATATTAATTACACTGTGAATAAATACAGAGATGGAAACTCTATTTTTATCACTAGCTAGGTAGTGGATATTTACTCTGATTTTCTCAGTATTGCCTTTCATCTTGGTTTCATTGCATCAATAAGTGCATTCATTAAGTCATTTTGCAGAGTCCTTGCAAACTGAATTCTCTTCTAAGATGCAGCTACTAATGTAGCTTATAAAGTATGCATATAAAGCAGATTATTTGCCATAAAAGAACATTTGGGGCATTCCTACATTTTCAAAGACTTTCCAGGACTCATCTTTGCCCTTACACAGATTATGTGTGTGGATGAAATGAAACATGATTATATACTGTTGCACGTACAGCATGCATATTCACACCTACTTTATGCCATAGATTTTTATAGCTGTTAAATTTCCTTTTCATTATATTTGATTTGCTAAGATGAAGGCTTGTTTTATCAAAACTAATTACATGGTATGTATTTAATGTTCTGTCCCTAAGGTTTTCATAGTAATAAAATTGATTGTTACTGATTAAAATGGTTCTATTACATCAGCTTAATGTCACTTGAGGTGAATGCGGTATTAGAAAAATGGCCATTAAAATATTGAATAGGAAAAGACAGAAGCCAAGATTAAATAATATGAAAATATTTTTTAATGCACCCTTTAAAAATATTTGATTATGATCAAGAATTTTAAAACTTTTCACTTGGTAGGGAGAGGTATCTGAGATGTATACAAAATCTTATTGTTGTTACTGCTTTTATACAACTTCTTGTGTCATTGTTGTATATGGAACAATGCAGGCCAACATGAACAGTCCTGCCATGTACAGTAAAACTGTCCATAGGGTGGCAAAAATGAAGTTGATATTTGGAAAAAAATCTGCCTAATGATAAGCATCCTTTATTCTCTGTCAAAGTAAACCCAGGAGGTAATTAAGGTTTATTATGAGGAAGGAGGGTAAGGGTACAGCCATTGGGTCTGCTGCAGTTGTTGGAAAGGTCTGGAGATTTCAGTGGGAGCCATCCGTGGGTCCCTGGGCTGGGACAGAGGGAGCAAAGAAGTTGGGCACAGGGAAAGCATCACTGAGAAAGAGGAAGAAACAAAGAAATTTTCAAAGGAGGAGTCAAAAGAGGGGAGATATAAGATTGAGAAAAGGAGGAGTCGTTAAAGAACAAGTCAGTATAATCTGGGCATTTTTAAGGGGAGAAGTCAAGCTCTGGGGCTTCCTCCACTCCCTTTTAGGTTAGAAACTATGGAGAGGATAACAATTATCTTTGTTTTACTGCTATTAGAATGCAGCTTTGAAAGAGCTGTGCATGGTTGCACTTTCAGTGAGTCAGTACCCTCATGATATGTCAAAATATTTAGTATTTTCTTGAATCCCAGCTTCCTGGAGTCATGTGACAAGCTGAGAGTCTGATCTCTCTCTCTTTCAAAACCTGGAAATACGATTAGTGTTTAGCTACTCAAAAGACAAGTAAGAGGAACTAGAAGAGTGTCACTTTATAAAATCTGCATGATTTTTAAGCTGCTCCTGTAGGTTAGAGTCTCACTTCAGAGCAGTTCCCCATAACTTTCCCCATCCTCTCGTGATGGAATTTTTAACAAATTGAGAACTATCTGACCATCCTCCATGCCTCCTCTCTCCACAGTCTCTGACAATTTTATCAATAAATTCATGTTCTTTTTTTTTCTGAGGCTGAATGTCATTTGCAGCTCACTGTCTTTTTCAAGAAGGCCAAAGTGTCCCACTTCACTTTGACTTAAACTAAACATGTTTAGAAGAGATGAATACATTTGTCTGGTTAAAACTGAAATTTGCAGAAAGGGCAGCAATTTTTCCCTTAGTTTGAGGCTTAGAGACACAGTGGAGTTGGAATGTGTTCTGTAAACTATGGCTGGGAAGTGGCATGATGCAACACCAGAAGAAAAATCTGGGAGGTCTGTGGAAGGAGGAGGGGAGAAGGAAAAGTCCTAAAAACTGGAAGCTTACAGAGGAAATCCATGAATATATAGTAACAATGAAACAATAACAACCTCAGTGGGCAGTGCGTCTTTGAGATTTCAGTGACATTTTCCTAGGAATAGAAGATTCATCCATCCATAAACAACTCGGGAAACACTCCAGACAAAAATTACTCTTGACATAAAAAGGCATTTTCTTGAGCTTAATAACTCTATAGAAGATGATGACCAACGACTGGGGAGTGAGAGTCTTAACCCCAATATCGTGAGAAGACAACTACTGTACAATATACACAAGGAAGGAATAAACTTAATTCAAGGTAATATGAATCTTTTCCTATAGAGTTATGCTTTTCAAAGCTTTTAAATGCTGTGTGCACTTTTATTTCCTTCCTCAGTCAGTATTAATCCATCCTTGACATTCCATTAAGTTGACAATATTGTTTAATTACTAGAAAGGAGAGCTTTGTATCCATGGAGAGAATGGTTCGTCTTATTTGCCAAGAAAGAGTGATTGTGCATTAGGCCCTTGAGGGTAGGAAGATAGAAGAGGAAACAAGGAAACAGGAGAATCTGAGGCATCTTAGCTTGTGAAGTGTGTGTGCAAAGAGAAATTATTGCATCTCTCCTGTAGCTGAATCATAGCCAGTCCCAGTGAAATAGGTATTTTTATTCTATAGCTTACATGTGACTTTCTGTTCTGTACTTAGATCAGTCAAGAATCTAAAAAGGCTACAAAATGGTGATGGAATAGGATTTTTGGCATTCTCTTTGTTAAACCAACCCTTCTTCTGAAGGGCATTTGTCTGGGTCCTAGAGGAACTTTTTTTTTCAAAGTAGTCCTTAGAAGGCCAGGAGTTGGTAGGACATCTGCCATGTTTGTCCACAGCTTAAGGACAATACTTTGGGACAGGTACGTGTGTGCTTTTCACTGATACCTAGACTAGAATGGGATGTTTTTCAGTTAAACATCCCGTTTATTTACTGAAAAATGAAATTTTGAAGAAACTAGAAATGTTTGTCAATCAGCACTGGATTTGGTCTCTTACACTTTCAGATTAAAAAGAAATCAGACAAGAACTCTTTTTAATTTAAAATGTTTCATTCTGAAGTTAAACCTTTGAACATTGCGATTTGCAGTGGTATCTTGCGGTAAACTGTAGCGAAGCAACATTGGAAAGAAATCCTTTGTTTCAGGCTGAAAGAAATATTTTAAATAACCTATTTCACTCAGACATTAAAATATTTTCATTTCAGATCAGCCTGACACAACTGCAGTTTGACCAGGAAATGTGAAATTGGTCATTTACATAATTCCAATAACATAGTTTTGGTACTGGACAGCAGGACATGATGCTCAATAGCTGGATAAATCTCAGGATTTTAACCTTTTAAGGGAAGCCTGGACCAGGAAAACTTCCTCTCTTTGTCTGATTCACATTGTCAGATGGTAAAAGATTCAGGGGGAAATGGAACATATAGGTGTTTTGAGATATTCATACCATCTTTAGGCTTCTAATAAAGGTACCTGGTTTATGAGCCTAGACAGGTTATATATTCCATGGGGAGAGGTAAACTCCTAGCTGAGCTCTTAAATCTTCTCTGAAATCTCCACTGACTCTAAAGCAACCTAAGTAAGGCACTCAGATTGGGTACCTAGGAGTAGGATGTACGGATGCCTTCCTTGGATTCCTCAAAAGACCATATTGGGGAATTTCAGATAATATTTTCAATGTTTAACGAGCAATGGCTCAGCTAGAACCTGGGAGGAAGTGACATGTCATTTCCCAACATCTGGCAATGCAACCTGTGGGAGGACAGCAGTGTCTTGTTGCCTGTTTCACAATATACTGAATTTAAGTATCTTAGAGCATTTAAACCTAGGATACATGTGTAATATCCACTGAAATGATAGTTATTCTTGTGTTTACAGAGTTAGGGAAAACAGACAGGAAGAGAGAGCTGGGAAGCGGGAAGGCTGGCTGCTAGCAGTAATTGCCAGCTGTGCATGTGCAGGAAAGAACCTTGTGCCTTTATGAAAACCTGCTTTTAGAGTGGTTAAATAAGGGGGAGAGGCAGGAAGTGGAAGGAGTGGCTCCAGCAATTCTTAGCTAGACGTTTATAGCAAAGAAAGGGTAATTGTAACCATAGATTGAACTGCAGCAAAATGGAGCTAATTATAGTTTGCCACCAGTCTATCTCTTGCACTTACGATATCCCCATTACAGTAGGTAGCTGGAGCCATAAGAACAGAGTGTACCTCCTTTTCTTTTCCTTACATAGAATTTCCACTAATGAAGATGCTACAGAAGAGTCCGCCTAAAAGTGAAATGTTAGCTCCTCAGCTGATGTAAATCACTGTAATCCCATTGAAGTCAACACTGAAGATTTAACATCATGCTAATTGAAGTCAATGGAGCTAGGCTGATATATACCAGCTGAGGTAAATTCCCCAGTGCATTCTTTCTAGCTCTTACGAGTGTTTGGAGCCTGTGCTCTGGTTTGAGTCACAGAGAGACCCCAGCTGTGCAGTTCAAACCAGGCTCTTTATTTAGAGCTGACCTTTCCTAAATTTCAGTCATGGTGTTGAGACTGGTGATTTCAGTCCAGGTTCATCCGTGCACTTAATTTGCAGGGGTTTTTTTCATCTTCTTGTTCCTTGTGGTAGCATTCCCTTGTGTTTGCGGATTTTTTGCTTTTTGGCCTGTGTTAACTAATTAGGTCTGATATATTTAGCTGTCACAGAGTACAGCAATCTGTAGCTAGGCTTCTGTTATTATTGATGGTAATATTGTATGGAAGGATCCCCAGATGGTGTTAAACATAGTCTTATGAGTTCCTTTTCTGGTGTGTAAGCAAATGCTCAGTCTACGGAAGACCTGCTGTCTGATTTGGTCTCTCTCTTCGTTATGCAGTGATCTTTGAGGAAAAGCTGTAGCAAATCATGAATGCTCTCTTCTCACTTTCTATACCTGATGACAATTCATAGGACATAGTATTTTTGGGGGAAGTAGAAGCAAAAGCCAGATTACATATATTTTCTTCCATGGAGCTGTTAGAATGTGTGGAGTTGTACAGGTGAATTGCTTTATAACAACAAAGCCAGCTTCTAGTGAAGCAGAGGCATAATCTGAGCATCAAACAGTCTCTTTGCAGATGGTGTGAATGAAGTCAGGGATGGCACGGCCTCTAGATGCCCTGTTCTGTAATGAATATTTTAATCAGCAGGCTCTTACTTGAAAAACATGTGAATTGCAATGACTGTATCCAACTTTGTCCCTGTTTTAAGAAGCCAATGGCAAGAAAGAGGATCCAATGAAACCTTTGACTCAGATAAGGAGGCAGCTAGCGGGTTCTGAGCTAGGGGGAAAAAACACCCAAATCACAGTTTTAGACACACACAGAATTTAGCTGCTTTAGTCTCAATCTAGGCATATGAGGTCTCTGTTATATTTAGCTTTTAATCTATGAATGTTGTGGAAATAATTGAACTTCTAACATCCTGTGCAGTGGTGTGTGCGTTAAGAGCAGCTTTAAGGGTTGCATTAAATGTGCTCACAAACACATGCAAATGCATTCAGCCATAGGATAGATTTAGGTTTCTGCCTTTTTGTGCAGTAGGTGAGAATATTGCCATGGATTTTATAGTCACGTGCATGAAGTGTTCTGTGTCACCACTACCTGTATTTTTAGGCTTTCTTTCAGGACATAAATACTAATGATGCCAGTTGCCACTAGGAAGAGGCCTAGGGAACTGGTGAGGAATATAAGGGTTGTGAGAAGCAGTTTGGGAACAGTAGCTCCACAAGAAACGTTGGGTTTAGCAGGCACTGTTTTCCAGATGGACAATACTGCTGTGAGCAGCTGTAAATTAAATCTTCAAAGCCAGTATGGGAGGTGGAGATGAAGGGAAGAGAGTAGAAAATTCTGCAAGCTGCTAAGACAGTGAGAGAAGCCAGTCATTAAAATCATATAACGGTTGAAAGAATGGCAAGAGTGCTCCTCCCTAAAAATGTGGCAATTTATTTTCTTCCTTGCTGCTTGGGGGAATTACTGCTCTGCTGCATCCTGACATTTCTTCTCTCCTTGGGGCATGGTAGGCATCCTGTAGAGACATTCTGTTCTTGCTGCTGCTTTCAGTGCTACCAGAGGGCCTGATTCTGTTTGCTGAAATCCATGGGAAAGCTCCTGTGGTCTCCCATCAGTGTAGGACCGACTGCTGGAAATGGTATTCCAAACTAGAAATCTGGTTGGCATTTTCCTAACCAGCTAAGAATAGAGTTTTGTTAGGCTGAACACAAGTTATCTGAAAGCCAAAGGATGTACATGGGCTGGTTTTCCTGATATTAGATGTTTTTTAGATATTTCATTTTATGTGAGAGTATTTTACTAGCAGCAAAGGCTGTCTCTGTTGTCCTGGGCTCCTGTTGCAAAAGCAGAGAGACAGCCATGGGTGTGTAGAAGAGTACTGCATTGCATAAAACTCTGTGAGACTGAAGGCGAGACTATTTTCCTATTGAGAATTGCAGCCAGTTTTGCCTCTGACAAGGTAAAACGAGGAGCAATAAGCAGATGGCTATGGACTCAAGGCACTTAGAAGCCGTTAGGGTATGTCTTTGAGGCAGGACACAGTGCTGTGCAGATACCAACCCTGTCTGTGAATGAGCAAGGATATCACAGAGCAGCTTAGCGATGCCATCATATCGACAACTCATCGATGCAAATAGGTGTTGATAAATAATATGCAGCTGATCACTAGTTTCAGCAATGTACCTAAATCTAGAGTCTTCTCCTCTGTTTTCTATTGGATTATGACTTTATGAAGCCAGCTACACAATGCTGCAGGTCAGTAGCATCTGTCTATATGGGCAAATCTGCAGACAGCTCAGGACCTTTGAGGTGAGCTGGTACCAGCTGGAGAAGATCCTGGGCCTCTGTCATGTGCTGGCAGATAACACCTCCCAGTAAAGGAGTCTGCCTATGTTTTATACGTGTTTACCCTTGACAGTATAAAGTCCCTGATAAGGACTATGCAGCCTTTAAAATCTGTAGGGAAAGAGACAGTCAGTTCTGCGGTTTACCCAGCAGGACTAGGAGAGGCTGATGCTGTTGGAAAGAGATTTGGTCTCACTGGCACAGCTGGTGCCTGACAAAACCGCAGGCTGGCAGACCTAGCACGTTACAGTATGAAAGTTTCCCCTGTGTGGGCCTGTCTGGAGTTCTGGGAAGAGGCACAGCATTTCGTCTCTCTTCCTTCGTAACTGTGTATACTGTGGGCAAAATACAAGTGCCTGCAAAGTCTGTTCTGTTTGCCATGAGTCTGTCCTCCTACTGTGTTGGCGACAGCCTGGCTTTGCTACAGCCCTTTCTGCCTCCGTCCCTGCCCTTACAGTCC
Source organism: Aramus guarauna (assembly GCA_013400195.1). Lineage (NCBI taxonomy): Eukaryota > Metazoa > Chordata > Aves > Gruiformes > Aramidae > Aramus > Aramus guarauna. The sequence goes on from VXBL01003189.1 coordinate 2,165,826, forward strand.
ACAAATGCAGATGGGTAAGCAAGTTATGTCTGTGGTCTAATTGGGAGAGCTGTCTGAAATGGCTAGCTTTGTTCCCTTCAGCAGAAACAAAATAAAATATATGAATGTCTACTGCCCTGCTGTAAAATTTTCCCATCAACTGTGATTTTGCTCTGAGCTTTATCTGATCCACTCTGTACTAAAAATAGTGGCTAGTTACGAAACACCTAAGTGAGTGGACGTCAAGTGCCCATTACCCACCAAACCTGAATAATCCTCTCCAGTTCTTCTTTAGTGGATTTGAAAATAAAAGGAAGGACTTGAGAAAGCCTATCTGATTTCTGGAGCAGTTGTTAGCAAAAATGAAGGTTGAAAACCTTGATCTCTGGTACGGAGCAGCCCACCATGTTCTTGTCTTGCCTCATGTGGCAAGACATGGGTTTTCTTGAATTGCTGAGCCACTCAGATGAGCAGAGAAAGGCAGTATTTAGCCCAATATGGGCCTTGTTTTCAGAACAGATTAATTTTGTTGATGTGGCTCTACTCATGTGCATCACTAGAGAAACCTCTAGCATTTGGGACCATTTAAGTTTGCTGAATCTTCTTGCTCAGGCTCTGGCAGAGCTTGGAGGATGCAGAGGCTGTCCATGGCTCTAGCAGCAGTGGACTGTGGCTAACATGTTCTCTTTAGCAGAGCCCAAAATTGTCTAGGTTCATACGGGCTTTACTGGAGGGGGTCTTCTCATCCCAGTGAGCATGGTCATCCCCTGAAAACTCTCCTAAGAAGAGATGGTGAAAACATCTCCTGTCTCCATCTTGGCTGCCTTATTTTCCTAGAGATGAAACCACCCCAAAGTCTCTGCTTCTGTTTTCAGTGCCTACTGGATATGGTGGAGCAAATACAGGTGAAAAATTCTCTCCATTCTCTCTTGTGCATTCAGTTCCATGCTCAGGCACAACTAAAATCTGTGCCAAGAGGCAATTCAGGTTAGGAAAGGGATATGCCATTTTTCTCTACCTCTGCTTCTTGTCACATTTTGTTAAACGCGGTCATGTAGCATGTAATGAAGACATCTGTTCGTTTTGTAGGAAACTGTGAAAAAGTGCGTGCGTTTGCCTTGTGCCATCTGTTGCCATTCTGATAAACAGTTGAAAGCTCTGGCAAACATAAACAAAAACAGTGCGCTTTGGTGCTAACGGCACCATTTTCTTTCTTGGTGCTCTGTATTTGAGCCTTTCCTTGTGATATGTTCACTGTTTGGGGCTCTGGTCTGCTGTAAGGAGATCTGATGCTCAGCAAACACCGCAGTTCGTTCTTCTGCCCACGTCGCTCCCCTGAACTCGAGACAGTAAGGAGAAGCAGGAGTTCCTGAGCTGCTGGAATGATGTGAAATACTGTCTGTACACCTGGATGGCTCAACTTTCCCCCTCCAAATTTTGTGCCTCTGAGTGGAAACTTGGCTGAATCAAGGAAATTATTTGGGGAATATACTACTGATCAGGAGGGATTTAGATGTATTATACAGGATTATTATTTTTCCAGAAGTCTATCTTGCGAGCAAAGGTTCTGTGTTACTGAATGTGTTGCAAATAAGTAGCTTATAATGGATTTCTGGAGATTCTGTGAAGATGAAGCGCTATTACTGTAAGGAAAGACAAAAAAAAGGGCACTTTGCTGAGGCTCATGCTGTCAGAGAAACACAAATAAGAGAATGTGGGACAGGAGGGTATGGTGGCCAGTTAAAAACAGACAGTGGAGAAAGAACACATACAAACTTTTGAGTTTGGCTTTCAATGCAAGAGCATATAGTAATTCTCAAATATTACTGTATAAACATTTTTTTTTTTTTTTTTTTTTTTTTTTTTTAAAGACCAGAGGTACTTGCACAGAAGTCTTTAGCATGTGTTACTTTGCATACACAGACTGAATCTACAGAAATAGTTTCTGTGAAAGGGAAAAATTACCCCTGTTAACTCCTTATGCTGTATCCTTGCTAAATATAGTGTTTTCTAGTGACGGTGCAGTTTTGCTGGCGTATATAGACTGTGCCAGTTAACAGATAAATTACCTTTTGTAGCTTTTTGTCTGAGTTGCATATAAAGTGGGCTATGCTGCAAGTTGAAAACAAAATGTACTGCTCTAACAATTATTAAAATTCATGTCTTATAAAGTACTTTTTGCAAAGAGGTTCCATGCAGATTGTCTAAGCCTACATTGCAGTCTTCTTGGGCCTGTTCTGACAAGGAAAACAGTATGAGTACACAGTGGTAAAAATATAAAGAAGCTAGGAAAAGATCATAGGAGAAATAACAGATCTTCTTTTGAGACAAGCCATGGAAATGTGAAATTAAAAAGTACTCTAATGCATACTGACAGGGAGCGGAGACACAACTCACATTGCAACTATAGCTGTTCATAACAGCTAGTTATTTTTAGTCGCATTTCCTTAGGAAGCCAGGCTTATGAGCACGGAGGGGTATGTTTGTGTGTGTATACACATTCATCTGCCTGTGCGCTGTCCTTATGACTTCAATCTGCTGGTCTCTTCTAGCAGAGTTTGACAGAGAGATGGTAGTTTTCATCCTGATAGGTTTCCTGAGGGTGGATGGGGAGGGGAGTTTGACTCCATCCCGTGTTAGGTGTGAAGGAATTCACATGGGTAGAGACTAGAATAACACCAAAGCTACAGGAAAACCTTGAAAGGGAAGGTCTATCACCTTGTTAGACACAGGAGAATCTGGCTGCAAGGCACCAAATCATAGGAAAACAGGTTTCAACAGTTCCACTGCTTATGGAACAACTTTTGAGGAGGTGGGACTTCTGGCAAAAGCTTCATTTTGGCAACTTCAGCAGACTCACCCTCTCTGGGGATCAGGCAGGGAAGAGAACATGAAGCACAGACACAGCAGTGGGTTACACCAGCTCTTGGGAGTAGAGCTGCCAGGGGCTGGAGTGTCTATTTCTGGGAAGATGTTGTAACTTTTGGGGGGAGGGCTGACAAACTAGACGAGCACGAGTAATCTCCTTTGTGGGAACATATATCAAATGATCTTAATTTTTATTTTAATGTCACACTGTTTTTTAAGTATATGAAAAAATGTTGAACTTCCATGCTGTAAAACATTTTGAGAGTCAAAATGCCATTGAAATTATTTTCTTCAGTTTCAGTAGAATTGTATGTTCCTGCAAAAGGTTAATTTTTATGAAACAGCATTTTTTTTCTTAAAAAAACCAAAAACAAAACCTTGTCAGAAAGAGTTTATTGCTTGGAGTCCAACCAATTTCAGTATCAAATGGTAAATCAATCTGTACAATTACAGCTCTAACTGGGATTAGGTCACAGTAAAGCTTATGAGTACTCAAGACTTAATTAGCTCACTGAAATCAGTGTGACTCTATATTGACTTGGTAAGTCTTGAATCAAGCTCTGAAGGTTTGAGCAGAAGGACTAAATGCTGTGGTACCTAAATTTCACTGACATCTCCCCAGCTGGGGCTCACTGTCATGACTCTCCTGGAGTTTGGGAAGTCATTAGATGTGCCATTCCTTTATTTTTTTTTCTTCCTTCTACCCCCTGTTTGGTAACAGTCTTAGGGCCTGGGCCTGCATCAAAACATCCCTCTACCTGGGGGATGGGAAACCCTCATTTCCCACTTGAACCACTAGGTTTGGAGATTCTTCTCTTAGAGCTCTTCTGTTTTGCATTGGAATAGTTACATTGACATTGTCATAGAGAGTCCCTCTGGAGACTTATGCTAGGGGCACTCGTAGGACTATAACCTCTTTTGTAGACTCCTTGATAACCTGAGTAGTAGTATCTTTATGCAAGGCAGGAGCTCCTGGCTTTGGCTGAACTCCAGCTTTGCTCCCTCTTCTGTCATGGTCCTACCTGAGGGATCAGGCAAGGGTATGCGAAGTTACCGTGCTTCCAGCTGGGTCAAAGAGATTTTATTCTTTCTTGTTTCACCTGGTCCATTCACAGATGGCCTTGGCTGCATGTCTGCACATTTACATGAAGGAGATATGAGTTGCAAGCTGTGTTGCTGTATATCTGTAACTGATTTTGAACAGTTTTGATAAGACACTCCAGAAGAAGCCCAGCCTCTGGGAAAGGAGGGGAAATTGGAATCCTGTCTTCCCACATTCCAGCCAAACGCACTTATTACTAGGCTAGAAATTAAAAGTGAAGAGTGTGGACCTTCCATGTTTTGGCCAGAGCCTGGTGTAGGTCTGCTCTTTGCTTTACTTCTCAAATGTTTTCTTAATGGAAGGATTCTTTCATATAATTAAAAAAAAAAATTAAAAATCATAACTTGTTTTTTTACCCTGTTGCCTAACTAGGTTTTAATTTGATCCCATTTTAATTGTGTTCCTGCTCGTGCATATGGGACTATCTGGTTTTGTTCAGTGAGTTTTCAAGTCCTCTCCCAATGTGTTATGTGCTGCCATCAATCTATGTCTCTCTGGCTGAGAAACACAGCTATAGGAGTATTGGGCTCTACAGGTACAAGTTAGGCAGGGAAACATCTGGTTTGTGACTCACAGTAGGGCAAATGAGATTGTGTCAATCTGGTCAATAGCATAAAGACTTGGACAGTTCTAATAATGCCTCAAAGTGCTAATTTTATGATCCTAAAGTTAAGATAACTTTATTAGCAAAAATATAAGTACCTTGGGACTTGAGGTGCCCAAGGGTTAGGTTGCAGCACTCTGGGAGTTTTTAACTTAAACTGGTTTGGTTTTTGTATAAAAATATCAACTATAGGCTTTAAACATCAACAAGGCTCCAAATAATGTTGGCAGTGAGAAAGAATCCCTGCCCTGAGAAGATGACTGTCTTGCTAGGCAGCAAATGAAGAAAGAGCAAGTACAGGGAGTGAGGGGAAGTAATTAGTGTGTTACATTTATCAGTGGAGATGGGATTCTTGAAGCCTCTGCCTTGTGCTTTTACCTGTGCTCCTTAAGTGTCATTTGACATCTGGGCCAGCTTCTAGATGTGCTGGTTACTGCTGTTTGTCTCTGGGATCAAATGGGGATCTCAGATCAGTTTAACCCATTTATAACTTGTTCTTAGTCATATAGCAACTGTAGAAGAGCGGTCAGTATTTGAGTGGCCATGAACACTGGACGCTTTTTCTCCTCAGCTGTTTCTTATATCTTATGGTATTGGTGAGGAGATATTTATGTTCTAGTATCTGCCTTATGTATGAGAGGACATGTCTCTAGAAATATCAATCTGTCTCCTTATTAAAGACTGCTTATGAGAAGAGGAGCTGGAAGTAATATGAGGTCATCATCTAAGATAGTGGAATCCCTTATGATCTCCCAATCCAGTTGATATTCAGGATTAGTAGGTTTATAGGGCTGGTTTTCTCTCCCATGGCTGGACAGAAACCTGCTGGGTGTTACCCACTAATTTAGCACTCCCCCTGGAGAGCAGTGGATGCTGTAGCCAGGCTACCCTGCTGAGGCACCTCTTCTGGATTCCAGTTTATGTTTAGTGTGTGGCATTCCTCTACTTTCCAAAGTCATTCCTGAGTCATCCACTGCCCATCAGTCTTCCCTGGTTTTGTTCTGTGAAATCTCTATTGGACAACAAGGTGGTAGACTGTATCTCCAGCTACTTTAAAAAACAGGGAAGAAGATACTGAGTAAAACCTTAAGTAAACACCATGAATATGTAAAATGTTGAGCATACAATTAAATAGCACCTTTGTGTGGAAAATTAATATTGGCTGTATTAATGGTTTTGTTGGAATGGAAGGGGGGCACATAAGACATAATCTCTGCTGTACCTGAAAGTGAAGGCCATTTGCAGTGGTGGTAGTAGAGGGCAAGAGTTCACAATACTCTGAGATCAGCAGCTCAGGCAGTTTTCAGCCCACCTCACAGTCTGTTTATCTAGTTTGTACTTCATCAGTTTGTCGATGAAGATGTTATGGGAGAGGGTGTCAGAAGCCTTAGTAAAATCAAAATAAACATCCTCTGCTATTCCCTCATCCACCAAGCCTGTCATCTCATTGTAAAAGGCTATCAGGATGATCAGGCATGATTTACGCCTCTTAAATCCATGCTGATTACTCCCAATCACGTTCTTGTCCTTCATATGCTTGGAAATGGATTCCAGGAGGATTTGCTCCATCACCCTACTAGCGAACAGGGTGAGGCTGACAGGCCTGTAGTTCTCCAGACCCTCTTTCTTGCCCTTCTTGAAGATAGGCGTGACATTTGCTTTTGTCCAGTCCACAGGAACCTCCCTTCTCCCCATGATTATTGAAAGTGGTCTCATAGTGACATCAGCCACCTCCTCAGCATTCATGAGTGCATTCCATTAGGTCTCATGGATGTTTTTGTCCAGTTTGTTTAAACGTTCATTGATCATCCTCTACAGAGGGTAAGTCTTCCTTGCTCCAGATTTTATACTGTCCTCAGGGACCAGGGGTTCCTCAAGACCACTCTTTGCACTAAAGACCCAAGAGAAGAAGGCATCAAGTTTTCCAGGCTGGGGGCCCATGTTCCCACCTACGTGAGCTCTGTGTCTTTGCTACTGATAGGAAATAGAATGAAGGTTAGTTCTGCATCTTGAAATAAGGTGTTTAACTGAAGGAAAATAGGTCATGATCTTTTGATCACTTTTGGTAAATGAGAACTCTTTTATGTTGTATTGCTGACACTGGTGAGTATAAGTGACAGAAGACCAAAACGTCTGTTAGCCTAGTTATGTCTTACACGCAGCAAAGCAGCTATTAATACAAAAGAGAAACAGGACCCCCCGTGGTTTGTCTTTTGCATTCAGTTATTCATTCCAGTAACCAATATGGGAAAGTTTTACCAGGTAACTTTGTTTCTGAGGCAACAAATCACAGCAAGCAGATTGATCGTGAATTAGCGACTAGGGAGAGAGAAGGAAAAAAAACAACACCCTCCAGCTATAATGTTTCCTAAAGTTAACACGTTGCATCAGAGGTGTAAATGATATGAGGTCTGAGGGCTGCTGAATTTCCAAATGCTTTGCTGCAGTATCTTGGGCTGGCAATTAATCAATTTTCTGTGCCTTTCAGAGTTTTCCTCTGAACAATGCTCTTCCTCTGAAGCTCATTAGCCATCAAAACCTGTCATGTCTACACATGTTTTTCTTGCACCTCATTAAGAGATTATTGATTGTTGGCTTCTACCCCTTTCAGAATTTGCTTCAGAAAATTAATTTCAACCATGAATGCAATTTAACTGAATGCTTTTGCCAATGCTTGATAATGACTTGCTTTGTTAAAATTAAAAGTTTTCATCATATTTATTTTATTTTGCCCCCTGCAAAACATGAATCATCTTCATCTGAAGCAGGGGAAGCCTTACCTTGTTAAAAATGTATAATATTGTCTTAAGATAGATGGAAGCCTGAAGCAATTTCAGAAATGCAAGAAAACTTCATAATTGCCATTGATCGATTTGTAACAAGTGTATCTTGTGGCCACCAGCTTTCTCTTGCTATATGAGATTTGTCAATATAGTCATTCCATTGAGGGAGGAACATAGGCCAAGCAATTAACATTTTTTTTTCAGAATTGCTTTGGTAATTAGGGACATTTTTTCACTGGTAGATTATTAATTATTCAGCTCTCATGGGTTTCTTTTAATAGGAAACATTGGCAAGTTCTTTCTGCAGTCATGAATGAACTTCTCCTGAGTCATCAGCCAGTGAAGTCAGTAAAATCTTTTGCTCAGGAAGAAGAAAAAAGGCTATTAACATCTAGCAGTTCCTTGATGTTTTGTCCATTCTGGTTAGTGCATATAATGAAGGGTAGGCTTGTCTTTAAAAGCTGCAGTGGCAGGCAATACAACGGTACCCATTCTACAGGGAAACAATTTAAGTAGAGAAAGATGAAGAACTAGATTTGTCCAAGGTTTCTAACTGCTCTTGGAGGCTGATAATTACCTAATGAGAGTCTCAGAAGTACCCTCATAAGGTGAGGCATCAAGATTCTGTTGTTTTCATGCTGAAATCAAGTAGATGTGGAGCATCAAACCTTTTTGTATACTTTTGACATTGTGGTGAGATGATTACAAGACCCCATCCTGGAAGATGTGTCACTAAGGGTCTTCTTCCCAAGGGACCTTATCTTGACTGACAAAGCTGTGTTAAGAGGTTTTCCTTCTTTACCCAGCATCATTGCTTTTATCACACAAGTTTTATAGACACCCTCAGTTGTGTTAAAATTGTCTTTTGTGACAACAGTGGAACATGGACAGATGAAGTACTATGAGTCACAATCAACACTCAAGAACTGTACTGTGCAGCTGGAGGTTTCTGGAAGAAAATCATAGGATCATTGAGGCTGGAAGGGACCTCTAGAGATTGTCTAGTTCAAGCCCCTTTCTTTTTTTCAGTGCCATGTCCAGTCAGGTTTGAATACCTTTAAGAATGGAGACTCCACAACTGCTTTGAGCAACCGGTTCCAGCATTCAACTGCCCTCACAATTAATTTTTTCTTATGTTTTTTTGAAATTTCTTGTATTTAATTTTGTGCTTGTTTCCCCTTTACTGAGCACCACCACTGAGATTTATCTGGCTCTGTCATCTTTATTCCTCCCTGTCAGATATTTATACATATTGATAAGATTCTCCTGAGTCTTTTCTTGTCTAGGCTAGGCAATCTTGGCTTTCTCAACCTCACGTCATAGGTAGGTGAGGGGTAGTGACATTTAAATCTGGCTTCACTGTCAAAAGTAAGCTTTTGAAAAGTCACTCTAAGGATACCTGGTAACTGGATCTTAGGTTTCTGGTTCCCCAGAGCTCTCTATTCAAGCCTTGCTGATGGTTTTTTGACCTTCTAGATAGAAAGATGAATAGTGGACCTGACTAGATGGGCCCTTCTGATTTTCAAAGCCTCAGATGGAGAAGTTTCCCCCTCCATGATGTTGGTTGAGATACGCTCCATGCTTTATGTCCCAGCCTCCCACTGTTAATGATACCACTCCACTGTCTTGGCAAGAATGGCTGGGTTGACCCATCTGTCTCACTTAACTAATTAGGGTTTGATTGGGTGAGATTCAGACTGTCAATTTATTTTAAACAAGGCAGGTTAACCTGCAATCTGTGGTCTCCTGTAGTATACTGAAAAACAACATTTCAAATTCCAAGTTAAAATTACAAATCCATTCAACCACCAATAATAAAAACCCAAAATCTACAGATGCATTTGCTGTGGTAATTGTTCTGCATATCACTGGAAGAGAGACATTTAAATGGCTTTCAATTAGGAAAAATGTTATCTATATAGTTTTAAAACCATTTAAAATGAAAAGAAACTTTTTTTAAAAAAATCATGTGGGCAAATGTTTTGTTTCATGGAAGAGACAGGCCAATTGGTTACCTGATTTTATAGTCTAACCTCTTGTGTGATGAGCTTCTCCCACTAATTTCTGCACACAAGTCTCTTGCCTTGTGACTGGATACTTGGGGATTCACAGCCCATTGCCTAATCCTGGGTACGTTTGCCTGAGGATAACTGTCTGTCCTGCTCCCGGAGTGGTCTTTGACTCGACAGAGTACTCTTCAAGCAGGATCAGTAGCCACCAGCTGCTCCCTCCTGTTAGTTCAGTTCTGGTTATGCTGGCTTCAGTTCAGCTCATACCAGTGTGCTTAATCAAATTACCACCTGTCACTTCTCTGTTTCTGGATTGTACAACCCAGCATGAGACAGCCAAGTTCAATCCTAGTCTTGCTACAGTCAGTGGTAAAGCTACCATCAACCTTATGGAGATGAGAGTTTCCCTTGGTATTTGATAAGTGGCCTACAATTATGGAGATACCTATCTATAACCCAGTGCTTTTCTGGCATTAGAAACTGGGAGCTGCCAGGCAGGCAGTGCACTGTGCTATGTGGAAAGTCAGTCCAGTGCCTCTCTGGCCATTGGTGGTTTCGCATGCTCCAGTGAGAAGCTCAGAGGCGTTGATGGATGATAATGACTGGATTTGTAATGCTACTGCATTAAGTGTAATATGTGGATAAGAGTTGTGGGTGAAATCCCCCTCCCTTGTACAAGTGCCAGGCTTGCAAAAGCATTCAAGGTGCATGCTTCTTGCTGCAGTTGGTGGGATTCTGGTACCGTAAATGCCTTTATGGATCAAGGTTGCTGCTACGGGCCTTCTTCCTCAGAGTAAAAGAATAAGCTCAGGGCCAGTGGGCAGGTTGGATGTAAAGTACCTACTGTTATGACCACGAATGGCCAGAGACCAGTGTGCTCTGCCTTGAGAAGTATTCTCATCCACAAGACTGCTATGTTCCCAGGTCTCAGGCTGTTACGGGCACCACTATACTCTTCGTGAAGGTGTTGAGTTCTAACTTAAAAGCAGTTGGACTTCTTTTGCTCTACTGTTCCCCTTGGCAGGCTGTTTCAGACCCTAATTGCTGTAGTGGTTAGGAACCCTCTTTTAATTTCCAACCTAAATGTATTCATGGCCAATTTATATTCATTTGTTCTTGTGCCAGTATTGCCCATTAACTCAAATAGTTCTTTTGTCTTCTGGTGTTTATCCTCAGGATTGATTTGTAGAGAGCAGTCTTCCCCCTTTCACCAGCTATTTTGCTAGTCTAAACAAGCTGAGCCCCTTTGGTCTCCTCTTGTAAAACTGGTTCTTCATCCTGATTGATCTTGGTCTCTTATCCAGTTTGAAGTCAGCTGTACACACACAGACACAAACCCAGAACCCTTTCCTACCTCTAGAGGCTTAGGTCTTCCTGACTTAAGTAAATGCATTTGCTCTGTGGGCCCATTGGCCAAGCATTGCCATTCTCCTCATGTATCTCTGTTGTTCATATTTCTCTATGCAGAAGGTAGCTGAATAATCCAGTGCCATCGTTAGAAAGATTTGTGAACGACACCAGCCATATGTCCTGCTGTAGCAAAACGGCTGTATTTCATTTGTGTTGGACTATGGCTAATGCAGAGACTTTGTTTTAGGCTGGTTTCTCTCATGTGGTGTTCTTGATCTTTCCCTCCTGTCTCCTCCCCTATTTTTTTTGGCAGGGGGAAGCCTTTAAGAGGGTAGTCAATGGGATGGTGTGTAAAAGCAAGCCCTGCTTTCTTCCTGACTTTTCTTCCTGTCTGCCAGCACAGTTGTATTCAGCTGGAGGATCACATTGAATATTTCCAGCTGCTTTGACATCTCTTAGTGTTTCAGAAGTCTGAATTTCCTCTTTGCTGGCAAAGATTTAAATGCCTTTCGTTAGGCCTTGGTCTTCATCAGACAAAATATCAGTGGTTCGTTCAGTTTTCATGATGAAGAGCAATCCTACTGGGAGAACATCAGTGAACTTCTGAGCTAAAACTGGTAAGCTTTGAGGGTTTTGTTCACTGGTGTTGGCAAGACTCTGGAACAGTTCCCTGCAGGTCTAATTATTTTTACTAGACAAACTCCCATTGCAATGAATAGGAAGTTTGGACTGTACCATGATTTCAATGGACTTTATGTTGTAAGACTGTCATATTGGAATAATTCATAACGTACCATGAGAAGGGACTGCACTGTGAGAGGAACGTGCTTGCTGGCATGTCTTGTATAAGCAGGGCTATGGTCTAGCAATAGTTCAATATCGTATTTTGACTGTGTATATTGTTTCAATTCACAGTATCTTGGCAGTGCAAGCAGTCACATTTCCTAGTGTTTTAAAAGAACAAGGAAAATTAAATACGCAAGAGCATTAGAGTACTATGCAGCATTTCACATAAAACCACAAAATTAAGGCAACCCAGACATACGCCTGCTTCTCTGCCTTTTGTTTCCATCAACACGCCTCTCAACTTCAGCTCTGTGACATCTACCACTTTGAAGGGACAGTTCTATGAGTTTGTGATGATTAAGAGTAATTTAAGAGTGAATTAAGGATGGACTGTGGTGGCAGTATTATGCTTCAAACTTGTTTTTTTTTGGTTTTTTTTTTTCTTTTTTCTTTTTTTGCCATCAATTTTCCCTAATGTCAGAGCCATGGATAGGACTGGCTTTACTCACAGAGCCTGACTTACAGAGAGTCCATGTGTCTGTGAGGGTCAGGGTTAGTATGGTAGAGACTGCGAGATAGTTTATGCCTGGTTCTGACAGTGGTTTTTTTTATTGGTTAGCCCTGAGCAAGTTATTTCTATTCCTTATTCTTCTCTCTCTCACTCCCACTTTCTTTGTTCTAATGCTTTGAGACCTGGTAGGGGTGTGCAGGGGTAGGATGTTCCCAAAATATTGCCTGGTATTTGGTAACCCATGCAACGGTTGGTATGTTTGTGTTACAAGCGCTACTGTCTTTTTATGTATTCCTGGACCTCATCTTTGGAAAGGTCTTTTTTTCTCATCCTGCCAAAATGTAGCATAGAAAGAGCTAGGATTGTTTGTATTTTTGGATGGAGAGGAGGTATTTTTCTGAGAACTGGTACAGAAAAGAAGTGCAATTTCTGTCCTGTTAACTTTTCATTGAAACTTCTTAAATTTCTGTGTTCATAAAGAAGTTCTTTGTGAAGTTGTTCAGGTCAAAATGTTTTTCACCTCAAAAACTTCGGGAAGAAGATGTTTAACCAGCTCTTCAATATAGTCCTGTTGGAGCCAGTGCAAAATAAAGGCAAGGTTCAAAAGACTTGGGGGGGCAAAACCACTTCATGTTCCTAATCTGTGTTCTTGTAGGTGGTACGCTCCCTCCTCGTAAGTCCTGAAGTGTGTTACAGCAGCGCAGTGTTCTCCTGTTGCACATGCTACACCGGGGCTGTGGGTCAAGGATGGCGTTTGATCTCCAGAGCTGTGTCTCATCCACTGTTTATGAAGGCAGGTCTATCTAGAAGATGAGGCATGAGAAATAAACATAAGGGATCACATTGAAACACTGTGAGTCAAACTTGATTGCAACACCTTTTTTTTTTACACCTTTTTTTTGCCTTAATCTCCCTATTTAGAAAATTGGTCAGAATAACACTCCTTTTCTGGCAGCCTGAGTCTGTCCTGTCTGTTTTGATTGTAGGCTTGTTGGGACTCCCATTATTCTTGTACAGAGACTGGCATTATGGGGCACAACAGTTGCAGGGGGGTCCCAGGCATGATGACAATAAAATATTAAATGATGATAGTAGGAAGATTGTAAAAGTCAGAATTCTTGGCACAGGTCTTAGACTAGAACTTGATCCAGGCAGGAAAGATGCAACTGTCCATTATCATTTAGATACAGAGCTGGTAGTCCAAGCACTACATATCCCAATTCTGTTGATCAGCGAAAGCTTTATAAACAGAATAACAAAACACAAGACCCCAGAAGTTGTGTCAGGAGAGTACTTTAGAGGACTAAAAAGTTGGTCTATGCTTTTGTTTCCATGGGCACCCTCCATTTACTGTGATGAAGCAGGGATTATTGGCTCAATAATTAATTCACTGATTTACAAATAAAGGGTGTAACACATCGGGGTGCACTTTTTATGTGAGAAAATGCTACATTATAGCTTTCAGATTACTTACTTGCTGAATGTACAAAGTTAAGGTAGTTTCACTTTGGTGTGTCAGTCAATAACTTCAATTAGTGGAGGATGTGGGAAGAAGAAGCAAAAGAAAACTAAAAGAAAACTTCCTACTGTCTGATCCTCTGCATAGGAGATACACTTGCAAAAGCCAAAGAAAAATAGTCTGCACACAGAAAGAGCATCTAACAGGGCTCCTGACAACCGGGATCGTGAGAAAATAGCAGCGGGATGTTTTAATCAATATAGAAGGAGGGGTAATTGATTTTAGGGATAGCAAGGGGTTACTCAGCCAATAATTAGCCACCTTATCAAAGTTATCTGGTAAAACCATGGATTATGCTGGACTCAGAGTACTGGCTCTGTGAGGAGAGTTCAGATCTGGATTTTCTTCCTCCCCAGTGCTCTTTGCTGCTGACACACTGCCGCACTTGGTGCCCTTTGTTCTTTTTCATAGGCAAAGAGATTCTCTTGTGCTACAGCATCAGCGCAGAAGCTCTGGGAAGAGCCGCCGTGTCAGCGCATGACAGGAGGCAGAGCCAGAGCTGTTCAAGAAATCTTTGTGCTAAGTTTCTTTTATGCTAAGTTTCTCTACATTAAAATGGGGCAGGGGGAATTACAAGGTGAGTGTAGGAAGATTATCAAGTCATTTTACATTTTACCATCCTCCCCATCTTTGCCTGTACTCCAGTGTCTCCAGTCCTTCAAGTATGCTTAAAGAGCCCTTGTTAAAGGAGATGGTACCCCTTCTCAGGGCAGAAATACTCGGTGCAATCGTTACCGAGATGGCAGAAATAAATGGGTGAAATAAAGGAGGTGCAAATCTTATTGCTGTAGTTTGAGTTGTGAAGCACTGTCCTTATTCCTGTGACTAACCTGAGCCTTTTCTGCAAACACTTGACCATCCAGCTCAGAGTGCAAAATAATTTGTAGGATATACTTTCTTTTTAATTTCGGGCCACTGCCATTTCTTACTCATTTCTGTGTCTAAACAGGGGACTTTTTTAGAAAAGATATTTTGTGTCTTAAGGTAATGACCCCAATCCACTGATGCTGTGGATGAGATTATTCTGTACTCTACCAGGATTACAATTTGCTTGTGCTACAGTATTGTGCAGATGCCTCAGAAAAGACCAAAACCATTTCAGACTTTGATAAACCCAGATAATGAGAGAGTTCCTTCCCTGTTTAGGGCTGGCTGAACACTTTTGATCAGTCTCTTTTTAGCAAAATGTATTTTTGCCAAACTGAATACATATGTGGAAAAGTCTACTGAAGAGACAGAAAGATGCTCTGCATTTGCAAGAATGAAAATGTTTTACAGCAGGTGACCTCAAATATGATAGGACTAAATGAACCATTCAGTATCTTTTAGTAAGTCTGTGGCAGAGCTAGGATCTCAATTTTGCTGCTCTAAGCCCTAATTCCAGTCACACAAAGTCAACTTGTTCCTCCTTTATGTCTTTAAACGTAGAATCATAGAATCACAGAATGGTTTGGGTTGGAAGGGACCTTCAAGATCATCTAATTCCAACCGCCCTACCACAAGCAGGGACACCCTCCACTAGACCAGGTTGCCCAAAGCCCCATCCAACCTGGCCTTGAACACTTCCAGGGAGGGGACATCCACAACCTTTCTGGGCAACCTGTTGCAGTTCCTCACCACTCTCACAGTGAAGAATTTCCTCCTAATATCTAATCTAAATCTTTCCTCTTTCAGCTTAAGGCCATTGCCCCTTGTCCTATCACTCCATGCCCTTGTAACCAGTCCATCTCCAGCTTTCTTGTAGGCCCCTTTAGGTACTGGAAGGCTCCTATAAACTTGGTTGGGCCCTACTATTTCCATGGACCCCATGATAGTGTAATGGGTAAGCGTGTGGATGAACAGTTACAAGAACATTAATTGTATACCTGGCTTTCCTATTACTGATGAAGACCACTCGAACTTTGTACCTTGGTTTCTTTTAACTGTAAGATAAAGATAATGCTGCCACCTCAGTTTTGCATTGTTCCAGAAGTGCTATGTGCTGTTATTTTGCTTGCTGAACACTCAGGGCCAAGACCTGTACTTGTTACTTGGCACTGCTAAAATCAATGGGTTATTTGCATGTTAATGCATTACATTTGCAGGGTTCAAGGCAGTACCATCTGTGAAAGCCTACAGGAGCCGTGGTAAGGTCTTGTCCTAGCACAGTTCTTACACACTTCTCCTGATGCCTTCAGAGACTTTCTTCTTTCACGTGGTGTTTGGCACGTGCTGAAATATCTAGTTGAATTGAAAGGTAAGAACAGTGGATGCAATGCCAGTTTTGCAAGAGTGCAATACTCTCTTGGAGTGTTGCACAAGAAATAATAGGCAACTACATGAAGATACAGGGAAGATGTGTTTGAAATTCTAATTTTGTTCTTTATGCTCAGACAACTCAAACTGCTCTCAAGGTATTTCTGTATAAAGCATAAAAGTTTCTAATTAAACTTATAAATCAAGAACACATGTACTGAAATATTTCCCACTGCAAAGAGTATTTATGTGATGTGTCAAAGAGCAAAAGGTGCTGTAGAAGCCGCAAGTAGCTGCAGATAGCGTATTGGAATACTCGTGGTGTACAGGGCAGTTGATAAAAATAACCTTGTCCGTATTGATGAACCTGGTCACAGACATGTATTTGTTTTTACATACAGCTTCAGTGCATGCAAGCTTAAGTGTGTCTTTGCATAATATAAGGAAGAACACTCTTTATACCAGGTATCTCTCCTCAAATATTAGGTATCCCTCTATTGGAAAAAAAAATTTGCCATCAAGCTGAAATCCAAAAGTCACCATTCTCAGTCAAAAAAACAGGAAGGAGTAATCAGACTAACTTGAATCAATGTGTATGTAATCCCCAACTGCTCTCCTCAATTCAGCTTGAAATATAGGCTGTCAGGCTTTGTTATACTGTATTAAAACATTTTCTTAAAGATCAGACTAGAATCAGAGCACGGACTAAATGGTACTGTGTGGATGGAACATAAACCTGTTACTATCTGTTGCTGTTTTGTATTTAAAAGAGATGGTACTGCAACCAGGTCTGACTGAATATGCCTGCGTGTTCCCTTATAGGACTAATTAATGTCCAATGCGCCCAGAAGGATCAGACTGGTATTGTGTGTTCATTTAAATGTTTTTTTAAAATCAGAAGGATGGCATTTGACCTGCTGGTTAGTGGATCCTGTTGCTAGGAGTAAATCTGACCCTCAATAATTAGTGCTAGAGAGCTTCTTTTGGCCCCCAGCTCTGGGATGAAAGGTTAAAGTGCTGCGATGCTGTTCAAAATCCATTAACCAAACAGAGTCTTAAGGACCCTTTGGACTTCCTGACCTTATCCAATCTCTAACACACAAATTCTTTAAGTTAATCAATGAAAGAGAACAACTTTGAGGTCTTTACATCTACCTACTCTTTAGTGGTTTTAATCCAATTCTATAAGGGGAATGATTTTCTCCTGCTCTTAACATAAAGGCTGATAACCCTCTGAGACGTGTTTCGTGCATCTTGCTAGGAAGCCATTCTCCTAGACATTATTTTTAAGACTACAGAGATAAGCAATACTGCTAGTAGGCACTGCTAGACCTGACAAACACATTCAGCCATTTGGAGCCTAAAAGTACTTGACTAGCCCCGGCAGTAGGTGAGATTTTCACATGCACAGCTGTAACAATACGAAAACTCTTTGTGAACAGCATGCGCCATCTTCCTGTGGATGCATAAGCAAAAGGGACATGAATTATGTGTAAACACTGATAGGCTTGAAGCCCAAGAGAAGGGATGACTAAGTCGTATCTCTGCTGTAGATGCAGACATAATGAAAAATCTCAGGTTTCTTGGGGACACAGAGAAGATCCCAGTGGTCTTGGCATTACGAGGAGGCCCATCAAACTGCATTAGCAGACTAATTAAGTGTGCAGCTTAAACTTAATTTTCCTGGTAGCGTTAAGACGGATTAAACATTATTCATTCTGTGATGTCCTTGGTTCTCTGTTAGTATTTTTCAATCCTCTTCCCACCTTGTCATTTTGTTTCAATCAGGAACATTACTGTTTTTAGTTTAGGAAATGTGCCTGAGCACAATTTAAAAATAGGATTTTCTGAGCAAATCTTCATAACGTACAGCACCTGGGTTCCTATTTCTCATAAGAAAAGCACTCCTTCTTTTAATGAAATAGGTTAATTATGCAAAGCGTGAACATAGTGGATAAGCGGAGAAAATTTGCTAATCTGTAAATGAGGAGGAGGATCCATTTTATAAGGTGCACTTTCTTATTGCTCTTTCTCTGCCATGCAAACTAGGTGAGACTGTGTATTGGCACCAGTATGAAACGGCAGGATACCAAGTATTCTGAATGTGTTTCTGCTTTGTTTTCTGATACATATGTCCATTTGCAGTGTAGTCTTACACAGAATGGGAGCTGCAGCCTTGTTCCCTAGATCTTAATACTTCTCTTTATGACTGCCTACAGAAACCTGCAAATAACTGAAAGACTCAGATGCTTGGGGGTAAGGAGTTAATTTTTCTTGTTTTTTTTTTCTGGGAAGACATCTTTGATTTTTGTAATTATTTAAGTAGTCTTGAAGTGCTAAATCTTGCTCTGCAGGTAAGCCCAGATCCTGCAAATAGATGCCCAGACGCTGATTGCACATGTGATGGCAGTTTGAATGATGTGTCTATTAATAGGCTATATGGGATCTGTTCTCTCAGACTTGAAATCTGACATTCTGTCCCAAGGATTTGGTGGACTCTTCAGTCTATCAAGAGGTGAAACTCCTGGACATCATACTAGAACTTGTGTGTTCAGTGACAGAAATAGTGGCCTGTTCAGACTTTGGCTTCTGGGCATCTGCATACTGATATGATCTTTAATTACATGATCACATACTGCCTTTCCATCTGAGTCTCTAGGTACATTAACAACTACAAAGTATCTAAAAGAGAAGAAATTATAGAACGACCTGAAACAGATAGTTATGATTTATTTCATTTTGTGAAATGAATGCTCTGATAAAGGGTAGGGTAGTGGGGCACCTCCAAGCTAAAGATATAGAGTACCTTTTAATTCCTTTTATGCGTCCTTTAAATCTGCCATTAGTCTTTACTGCACCAGGAATCCCCTGGACTTGATGATCTTAAAGATCTTTTCCAAATGAAATGATTCTATGATTCTATGAAATGATTCTAAGCATGTCATTCTCTGAAATAATGAATAAAACCAGCAAAATTTGCTGGAGCATGATGCATCCCCAGATATGTGGGAGGACTTTTTTCATTTATTGGTTTTTTGCATGGCAGTTACTGAGTTATTTTCCCTAGTGGATGCTTATATTATTTTATTCCCAGTATCCTACTGGGGTTATTGGATCTGGAAGGTTGCTCTCCTGCTTATGCAACTTCTTCATTGCTGTAATCACACTGTAGTAATACAGAGGGAATTGGTCAAGAGAAGCACCAGATGATTTCTGTGATTACTACTTTTGCTTCATTTGCATTGAATTACTATTTCTTAGTGGCAGAACTCAGTAGTGCTTTGTGCTTTCTAGTTGTAGAAGAAGGGACAATTCCTGCTTGAAGAAATGCATAGCCTGGTAGCTGAGCCAGAAAAAAAGGAACAAGCAGAAGTATTTTTCTGTCTAAATCAACAAAATTCATAAAGATAATCAGAACAAGAGAGGTTAATTAAGAGATGCTTCAGCATAGAGAAGGTGTAGGCTCGCAGCTGAGGTCACGCAAGAAGGATGGAGTGAATTAGAGGTGGTTATTAAAGGTCTTCTCCTTCGGTTTTGTTACAGCAGCCTCTCTCCAGTCACCCTATTCAGTGTATTCATTTGATATTTTGCTTTTTAACTTGAGGAACCATGAACTGGGAAAAGATGAATGCTTGCAAATAGGTGGTGATTAATGCTGGTGTGTGGCTGGACTTGCACTAGTCGTGTGAAGCCTTTAAAGCCTTGCTCTTGTAATGACAGTATGAAAAACGAAAACTTTCATAGTATCCCAGCCTTTTAATGTTCACAAATGCTATTCACAAACCCAAAGGTAGTAAGGTAATATGTCTGATTTCAAAGAGATGGACAACTTAATTGGTGTATAAATTTAGGGCTAATAATGCATACTTTTTTTTTGGTAATATATTCTGCATACTTTGTGTGTTAGCTGGATAATTTGTTTCTGCCTTCTACCTTAGGAAGCAGTGGGATGGTGCTATTTATCTTATTCCTTGTGGGAGACTTTTGTAAGGCATATGCTGGGCTGCTGATAGAGTACATAACAGTCATTGCAATTTTTACTAATCTGAAGCCATTTTCTTTAAGAAGCACAGAATGCAGAATGTGGCTTGAACAGACAAAGTGCATTTAGTTTGAGACTGGTGTATGAATTTTCCAAACAGAATAGCTAATCAAAGAGTGAAGTTGATGGAATAATAAGGTGGTTGGAACTGTCTGCTTTATTTACTGATATAAGTCATGTTGAAAACAAGATTTTGAGAAGCAAATTGCCTGTGGGTGAAATTGTTCCTCCAAACTGCTGAGGTACTGGGTATTCTAAGGACTCTGAAGGTACTTAACAGGTGAAAACCTACTCAGTGGCCTGTGAGATGGAGAAGATTGCGATCCCAGCCACACTCCATGCTACAACAGGAGGGAATAGAGAATAGCGAAGATGCGTGGGTTGCTGTGAGTGTGTGGTTTGAATCCCTCTCCTTCTCCCCAAAACAAAGGGACCACTATGAAACTCATCTTCTCCTCCCCAAGTGCCAGGCATGTTTGGTTGGTTTTGCCTCCTCACGCATACACATGTACACGCATATGTTTATGTGTAAATACAAACAAAATGCTTATCACTGGAAGACTCTGCTCTACCTGCTGAGAGAACAGATTATCTGCTTGACACCTACAAGTCATGTCATTTGAAGTACTGCTGGAACATGCTTGTTTCCTTCAACAAGGAGCAAGGTACAAAAGATGTAGAAATTAGAATAAAACGTAAACTTCATGCTTTGCCACAGGGATGACTTTTACCTTTCAATTGTTTTCTAAATTTTCAAGGAACCAGACCTTGCCTCCCTCAGCATCCCTTGTTCAGCACAGGACCACAAACTCCTGATGGAGGACAGGTTTGTGTCTGATACAGCTCTGTTTTCCTGCAGTATGTTTCGTAACTTGTTGAAGAAACAGAAAGTTGTGTTGTTATTGTTATTGCTATTTTTGTTGTTGTTATTACTACTACTACTACTTTTTACGTCCTGTAATGGATTCCTGGTGTCATCCTCTGTGCAACGCAGCCTATCTATGTCAGCACTTTGAATTATTACTGTTGTTTATTATTTATTATGTGTTAAATGCTAACAATGTGACGCGCAAAGGATGTAGGCTGAAAGAGAGGCATTTACGCAGATGTGATTTATGCTTCTTGCAAGCTGCCTCTGTAAGAATTCTGAGCTTTCATTTTTGCAAATCTCAGGTTGGTGGGTTTTACAGGCTATTCAACTAATTCAGTCCCATCTTTCAAACATCTGTCGCCTCTGAAAAGTTCTCAGTGTAAAGAGGAAACTGTTATTTATAAGAAGAAGCTGTCAAAGATCAGCTACGCTCAACAATCTAAAGCATCGTTTACGTACATCAGCACTAAACTATGCTCATTTGGATAGCATGAATGGCTAATTTTAGCTTAAAATTGGAAGCAATTATGGGTTCAGGAAGAAAAGTAGGGCTGTATGTCATTAGTAATTGATTTCTTTTGTGGAAGGGCTTGAAATGATCAGTTAAGAAGAAGAATATTGTTAAATGATGCAACCTGTTGAATGCAATATGCAGATGTTTCCCAAATTTGTGTGTGTGTGTCTCAGGTGGATGGATACTTCTGTTGTCATTCCCCCTCCTCCCTCTGGCTCCCTAAAAACTATTTTTCCCCCTGCATCTTTAACTTCTGTCAAACCCTTAAGCTGATGATAGCTTACACTGGGAGCATTTGCAACTCATGTACAAAGAGGAGAGTGGTATGCCATGGAGTAGGAAGCTCTGAGTTACTTGGTAAGATGTTGTTGCTAGCTTTCAATAACACAAGGTCTTATAAATAAATAATTGTCCCACGTGTACATCTTACAGTGAACTACAGTAGGCCAGTCCAAAAAACCAATGATGTTCTGCACATTGATGAGAAAAACTTAGCAGCTTGTGTACAACATCAGTAGGGACAGATATGACTGTGGGAATATACTCCTGTTCCTTCTTTCTTTTTCTGCTTCTTGGAACAGTTTGTGATCTTTCAAGGGAGTGGTCCTTGGCAATCTACGGAATAGCTACTGGGTCAGAAATCCTGACCTCTCTCAAATGAGTCATGTTAAAGAAATTGCCTTGCACTCATTTTTCACTGAACCTCACCTTCTCATCTGCAAGGAGTCATCAGAACGATCAGAGCAGCTGCTGGGACCAAATTGTCATCCTTTCTGCCACCAGTGCTATAGTGTCCTTCTTAGGGTTTTTAAGGACTAGCAAATGGAGGGAGAGTATTGCCCACTGTGCTGATGTTATGAAAGATCCACTTCACTGACCACCAGCTCTAGGAATGCTTTGGGCTAGTAAAATAAAGCACATTTGCCCCAGTGGAGTAGCAAGTGGGTAGAGGAATGATGAAATGACTGTTGTGTCTGGAAAGCAGAATTTCAAGAGACTCTGTTAGAGAATTTCGAGACTGTCTTGGATGTCTCTTCTGGGAAGGGCTATGTTTACATGGTCTTTTTCAAACAGATGTGAACTGTGAGTCTGAGTTGATTAGTTTAAACTCAGTGTTGTGCTAATGTGATGATGTGGCTGTTGGACTAGAGCTAGATCATGTCCAGTTATTTTGGTGTGTGGACAGGGTGAGCGTGCGTCTGTCTGCACAAGATCACATAGACCTGCCAGGTGGGATCCAGTTCCTCAAGCACTATGTAATTTCAGATCATTTGTGATGCGTGAGGGTCTCCGAAACATACAGTAAGGGGCTGGCAGCAATAACATAGGACCTACGTCTGACCCATGCTTGTCTGGAGAGATAGCTAGCGGCCAGACAGGATTCCTAGGGGCATCTAAAAAGGGCTGAGCACCTATGTGAACTACATGCCTGCTTTTTCTGTCCAGAGGGTTGAGAAGCAGACCTATGACAAGTGCCCCATTTTTTAAGTGGCTGCCTGGTAGAGATGGCCTTTCCTCCAAGGGGCTAGGCTGAAAACAGGATTTTCTGTCCCCTTTGCTAAGAGAAGCCCATTTAGAAAATGACAATTTTTCATATGGCTGGGAAGCTTGAAGCCAGAGGTGTTCTGTGGAGTTCTAGTTCACAAAGACAAATATGTGGAGGAAAGTTGGCTGAAAAAGAAGCATTTCCAGTTTACTGAAGACTTTTTTATTTGATTTGGGTTCAAAGCTGGCAGGATTGCTAATTTCATGAGCAGCTGAGGGGTGAAAAGCCCCTTACTTCAAATCTTGGAAGATATCTGCCAAGTACATCTGCTTTGGGACTAGCACACCTTGCTAGCCAAGACAGCAGAACTGTAAAGAATCCAGGGTTCACTCAAAAGCTTTTTGTGGATTAGGTCAACATTTGTCAAGACATTTTTTTTAAATAAAATTTTTCAACTCAGCAAACCATTTTTGATGATCTTGTTTCAGCCAAAAATTTCCAAGAATCTTTGCTTGCAGAGTCTGAACCACACACAGGAGACATTTGGCATGACTATTTTCTTTACTTAGGACTCTATATGGCAAGAAAAATTACACAAAGATTCCATTTATCTCATTTTTGAAATTCATATGTAAGATTTATGTATGTCTCTGACAGATTGTAGGCTGATCTCCAATCACTAATCCTCACTTTCCAAAAAAGATCTGTGCAAAATTCTTACAGAAGAACGAAATACACGTTTGTATTTACGCACTCAATGTAGTCAGCTTTCTCTGACTACATTAAAACTGAGTCTTAACATTCAGTTGTATCGAACTTACCTGGTTTGGTTTCTCAGTCTCTCACTACTTGCTGGCTAGCTGCATGGTACTTGGTGTATTTCTGTAGTGTATAGCTTCTGACCATACCTAATCAGGCCAAAATTTAGACCTAGTTAAAAAGATAATATTTTCATATATTAAAAAATAATATTGTAAAATACTTAATGTATGGTAAAATAAAAAAATCGAAAAGATAACCTACTACTGTTTTTTCCCCTTGAACCTCATGACTTTTGGGGCCCCATACCTGAATTGTAGATGTTTTCAGCACTGCTGGATTAAAGAAGAAAAACTCCAATCCCTTTTATTCTGATTTCCTAAGGGAATGAGACTTATGATCTTATTCTGCCTGCCTGCCAGTCAGTCTTTTAATAACTTTTGAATCCATTGGCTGTTTTCACCCACCTTTGACACAGGATAACCACCTCTCAGATATTACATTCCTGCACGCTTTGTGCAAATGAACAGCTAGGTCAAGGAGAAAGGCTTTATTAGAAATCCCTCCAAGACAATGACAGGGACGTCTGTTATCCCTCCCGTAGGGTAGCAGCTACCCAACCAGTCAGCAAGTCTGTGGATCTAGTTCCAGGTTAGTTAGCCATCACACCTGGGCTGCGACACTGGGGGACCTGGAATTGTTGTGAGTCCAGAGTGGGTGTGGGAAAGTGGGGATGTGAGAAGGGAAAAGAGTTAGAAACACGAGGGTTAGCAACACAGGGGGAGACTGGGATGTTGCAGTGCATGTGAAGAAGGGACACTGAGGAAGGGTGGGCTTGTAGTAGGAGTGTGCCTGAAATGGGAGTGTTAAAGCCAAATCAGTCAGGACATTTTGCTCAATATCAATAAGGAACTAGGCTTAGACTAAGGCATAGAGGGGAAGGTGAGATGCATTTACAATTCTGCTTGTGTGTTTTGCATTCCAGCTACTTGGTGGGTGACAATGAGTAGTTAGACAACTGATTATTGAGTGTTGGATGATGATCTGTCTAATCTTAGTCCACAGCAAGCGTATTTAACGTTTTGATTTTTCTATTGAGTAACATTGCGGCATTGGTTGCATACAGTACTTTCTAACATCTTATTAACTAAACAAAATCACAGAGTACTTTTAACAATAAGTGGTTTGTTTGGCTGCATTAATATCAATTCAAACTGTTTTTACTGTCACTGCATACCATCTCTTTCAGAAAAACAGATTTATTCTCTTTGTGACAAAAATGTTAATAGAAACTCCTATTACCCAGCATACTCCTCTACATGAGAAATTTTCTAAATTTTAGCAAGTTTTGCAGTAAATAAATGCTGCTCTTGGAATATTTCATAGCGTGTTATGGAGCTAACTTGCCAGGGTTTAAACCCTCTGCAACAATTCAAAGAAATTATTTGACATTTTGCTTATGTTCTTAGTGCTTTGGGAAAGGAATATGTGCAAAGATTTACTAAAAGAGAGCACCAAACTGGATGTCATTTTGGTTTGGAAAATGCTATCATTACGCTCTGTTTATTTATCTGTTTTATGGCATGATGTGTTTTGATCAAGGGGACTCAGCAGGCAGAATAAAATGGAGAGTTTGAGACAGATCGAAGAGCAACTGCTATTTGACACGCTTTGTCCACTGGCCTAGTTTATTAAACCTGGAGTGAAACAACTAAAGCACTAGTGATGAATATGTCTCAGTTTTTCATAAAATGAGCTCCTGGGTTTTGCTGGTAGTGGCTGTTGTTTTTCATATGAAATTGGTAGAGTATTTCATTAAACAAAGGCAATTATATGTATTAGCAATAATGATAGAATCATGGGGAAAAAAAAAAAACCAGCCAAAAAATACCCCCTATGGATGTAATTTTAGAAACGCATTATGCAAGGGGTTAATTTGAGAGCTGGGTTTTTTTTTTTTTTTTCGCATTTTTCTAGCTTTGCTGTAATTTTGTATGAAATTTGAGATCAGTGAGTCTATAATATCTTATGAATAATTTACAACGCCAACACTCTTTCTGTGGAAGAATACTAAATTAATTAAGGCCTGGAGGAATTTCCATGTGTTTAAGCCACATTATATCTTCAAGGTTTTACTGCTTCAAAGTCACTGAGATGAACTCCTGGCTTTTCAGGTGTTAACAGTCCCAGAAAAACAAGATCGGTGCCCTTGCTTTAGCCTAGAAAAACTAAAGGGCTTGAGCATGTGTGTTTTGTGTGAATCTATTAAAATGATAGTACCTTGCACTCACTTTGTTCCTTCACTTTTCTGGGATGCTGAATTTAAAGGAACTGCCTTACCATCTCCCATACCCACAGATATTTTGCTGGGTTGCATGGCACACCGCAGTCCCACAGCTTTTCAGCATGGCTCATTTCTCTGGGTTAAAGGAAACGGACCATTTCCTGACAACAGGAACAACCCATAACTGAGCTTACTCCTGCTCTGAAAAGAACAAAGCATAGTTTTAACCACACCAGCAAATGTGGAAAGGGGTTTCTTTGGACCTTTTGGTCACCCTTCAGAGAATCAGCTAGAAACCTCTTATTTTTGCAAGTCTCAAGCCGTAAGAATCTCCCACAACTGATATTACAGCAATGGCTGGATATGGTGAGAACACCAACCTGCCACACACGCATTATTTATTTAAACAGGACAAAATAGCTGTTTTCCAGCTGCTCTTGATGCCCTTGAGTTGAAATGCAAATACAGAAAAAACATGTGCCACTATATCCAGCTGACAGCCGTTCCCCTTCCCTGAAAACCAGTCAAGCAAAGCAAAGAGGAAGTAAGTCCCTCTCCCATGGCTAGCCACCCTCAGCATCCTCTCCTCGCTTCCAGCTGCCCTCCAACTGCCCCAAGCAGGGAAATTTTATTCTCTGTGAGAAACCTGTCGAAGGTCCCACGTTTAGGCTCCTGTTTAGTAGACCATTTATTGAACCAGACTAGTACTTACACATCTCCAGGCCTGGGCTCTGAGTGCCTCACAGCTATTACGTTCTTACACCACAGCTGTGCTGTCTCCACTTCAAGGATAACGCACAAACTGCAGAGGTTACTTTGCCAACGGTTCATAAGGGGATTGGTGACACATGAAGGCACTGAATTTATGCAGTCATATCGATGTATTCTCCATTTCACACGCAAGTCCTGTCCCTCCTGTTTTTCAAACTGTGTGCGCATTACTTAGTGCCTATGGTGGGGCAAACTATACAGCTTTCTGGCTGGGAGAACCTGGGTCTGGTTTAGGAAAACCTACATATGGCACAGAATAGCCCACAACAAAACATACTCCCATCAGCCTGCAGTAACTGTCATCTTGACCAGTTTCTCTGCACTTTATCTCAGTGTCTTTTCTACAGGGTACAGATGGTTCAGGCGCAGTTCTCTGTGATTTCTTCCTGAAGTTTCTAGTAGAGCAGGAGCATGGAGAGGTCACGGATATAAAGGGGACACTGCAAGGTGCTATGCTGTGCCATCACAGAGATCCAGCTTTTGTAGCTCTACGGTGCATATGGGTTGAAGAGCTGGAGATAGTGGATGGTGGTGCTGGTAGGACCTGTGCTATCAAGACTTATGGTAAAGATCTCATGTCATGGGATATTCTTGCTCAGATGCTATAATGCACAATGTGTCTCTCCCCAGAGTTACAGCATGATGGCACTTGAAGTGGGAAACATGCCTAGCAAAGGCAGCAGAAGCTTAGATGCATAATCTCAGGTAAGCACAGATCTGAGCTCACTTCAAGACCAGACTTGCCCATTATCCTTCCTGCAAACACATTTTCTTGTGTGGAGGAAGGCTTCCTCAGCCATGGGGTTGGTATCTCTGCGAGACCCCAGTTCCTGCCCATGTGGTGTGGCTGGATTAGGCACCATCCATGTGAGTGGGCAATGGACTCACCCACATTTTAAGCTTGGCTCCTTCCAAACACTGAATGGATTGTTTGAACCTGGAATGCTGCTGCTGCAAAGCCCATGGGTCATGAAGAGTGTTGTGCCTAAGCCTTCTCCTTGCTCCACATTGTAGTTTGGGGCATCTGGTCCCTCCTCAGCACAGAGTTCTGCTTCTTCCTTACAGGCATGCACTGAAACACTTTGCTGAATCAGGACCTCTCCGGCACCACAACCAATTTGTATATACATTAAATCAGAACAGAACTGGGGCAAAGACTCAGGATACAGAAATCCACAGTGTCCGATTATACGTGGTCAAATTACTGACTGTGTATGTTCAGGCTACTTGAACAAATTAAAAGTGAGGGATGGAGGAAGGATAGTCAATGAGGCCTGTATGATTGTAGAAGGTGGGGGGAAGTCAGGCTAGGGGCCCTCAGCAATACCCAAATTGTCCTGTTTGCCAATATCCAGGGATAATTTACACATCAAAAGGGGAGAGCGGAAATGGACATGAAAAGTGACAGCAGTTGCCAAGTTAAATAAAAGCCCCTCAGTGAACATGAAGAGCAATAAGAGCCGTTTGGAAAGTTGGCTGCAGAAGAAGAGGTTATGTGAGAGCTTATACCCGACCGCCTTCTTGGCCCCTTGGGAACCAATACAGACATGGAATTCACTTGACCCGCAGGGCTGAGCAAAATATGGCCACACATCAGTAAAGCCTAATGCTTAAGTCATAGGAAACAAAAGCAGGACTGTGCCAGATGCCAGACGAGTGGGATCAGGTAGCAGGAACCACAGCCTGACTTCAAAACGCCTGAGTAAATCTGGGCTGCTAAATTTCCACTGGACTGAATCTGAAGAAAATAAAGTAGAAGAAAAATGCTGGTTTTTTTTCTTTTCTAGCAGGATTCTAGCAGATGAATATAGATTGAGTTTGAATAAGCAAGAGGCAATATTTCTAAGACAGGGTGTTTTTTAAAATATGAGGCTTTGTAGCTTTGGCATTAAAGCAATTTCTATTCTTGTCATGAATCACTGAAGGACAGACAGTGTGTTTAGGTGGGATATGAACACCCAAATCTTTCCTTGTCTCTCTGCCCTCAGTTATAAATTTTTTTTTTTTCTCCTTTGCTTGGAGCAAATTTAGAAATAGTCCTGATTTTCCCCATCACATCTGAGTCTCACTTTCTACTGCTGAATAGCTGCTTAAAATACATTGTCAAACAGTGTCGTCCTGGCTCGACTTTGCGAAGAGATGGTGCGAATGATCTGGGGTTTCCGATGCAAGCACTAGGAGAGCAAAACTAATTGTTGCCCCAAGCAAGAATCTTCTGATGAGAAGCTGATCTCTTTTACACAAGTCCAAACCTGAAATAACTCCACAGACGTCAGTGCAATCACTCTAGATGTGCAAAAGAGACAAATCTGCCCTCGAGTCCTCCGTCTTCTTCCCGGGGGGAAGGGCAGCCTGGCTCAGGAGTCAGGGAGGGGGGAGAGGGCCTGCAAGGATTGTTGTCTTTTATACAATCTGCATCAGCTTCCTGATCAAAGGCTAGAAGTGATCGGAATAGGCAGAGTCCTGGGCTTTCCCATTCACACGGCACAGGCAGGCTTAACCCTGCCTGCTTAATGCTGGGACTCGGGGCTTTGATGCGAGGAGTCACGTGCATCTCCACCGCTGTGACTCTTTGTTCCCGGCAGTGGTGTGCCTTTGGGTTGGTGTTGGGGGGGGTAGGGAGCAGAGGGGGTTTAAAACCTTGGATGTTTCGGATACATTAGGGCTTGAGTTTGCCCAGAGAGCTGGGGATCTATGCCGGTACCCCAGCGCTGGTCTGTCTGCCTTGCCCCGTGAGCCATTTGATGTGATGAAGCCTGCAGCTGTCGGGGGTCTCTGCTCTCTAGAGATGAGCCAAATACCTCACAGGGTGGCTCTATCTTTGGCTGCCGTACGGTGGGGATTGGATTACAAGCAGCTTCATGCTGACAAGGCTTTGGAGGAATAATAATATCTTGAATATTATGGAATTTGAGGAATAATAATATTGGGGGGATAATAACACCCTCTAGGGAATGAGGTTGTCTCTCTCTTTCTTACGACCCTGGCACAGAGAGGCTGTAGCTTCTTACACGTTGCGGGAATTAGCAGCTTCTTCAAGGCCTACGTGCCAGTTCCAGTTAAAATGTTCCCAGCATGTGTTCTGGCACTGCAGATGGGATGGGGATCTCCCTGCAAAATAAAACAACTGGGGCTTCCAGATCTGCTTGAAATCACTCTGCTTCCTCTGCCTGGGAGGCAATAGCACTCAGAGATTTCCCTTGGCACCTGCTCTTCCTTTCTCCTTTCAATCACTTAAGGGCCAGGTTGGGTTTTGCTCTATTACAGTCTCTTTAAGACCCAGACTCCCATTTGCTGTGCCTGTGCATTACTCCACCAGTTCAAAGGAGCTATGCCAGTATAATAAAGCTGAGTATGTAATACACCAAAACAACGGTTTGGGATACTGAACTCTGAGTTCAGGATAATGATGGTGAAAATAAATAACCTGATTTGGTTTTCCTTGCTAGAATATAGCCTATTTCTGATGTAACTGATTTCCATTGTCTTCACAAAAACTCTTTACTAGCACCAGATTTAGTACCTGAGGCTAAAGGAGAAAAGTTAGTTTTAAGAGTGAAAGGACATTGCAGCAACATGTCTGGAGGATGCAGGTTTCTAAGGCTTTCTCACAAGACAAGGAAAGTCCCCTGGATGAAAACCCTGCCCTGTATAGAAGTATTCCTGTGTTTCAGCATTGTGATCTGGCTGGCGAGCCCTCCTGGGTCGGGAGAGGGGAACCAGTTTGCCAGCCCTCGGGCGGTATGAGAATAGCAATCACGTGTGCGCTGTGAGGCCAAAGAGCTGCATCCTCTGGGAGAGGTGAGCCCTGCGATGGCGTGGCTACCATCACACGCTGTTACTGACCTGCTGCACATCCACAGGCTGTTCACCTTTCCTGCCAGCTCCATTCGGGGAGATGCCACCAATTCAAGAGGGAGAAAAACTAGGTGAAGCTTCATACAGCTCTGTTTTGGCTGGCCCTGCAGAGCAGCAGGAGGATTTGCTGCATAATCTAGAGGGATCAGCAGGCTCGGAGAGCTCCTGAGCCTAGGACTAGTTCAAGGGAAGAGCAGGACAGACGAGCAGAGGCACGTCCAAGCTCTCAGCAGCAATATACAGGCTGCATTGTAGCTCCAGTACTGCCTGTTGGCGTCTTCTTCCATTGGAGCCGGCAGCATCTCTGAAACAGCTGCTTGCCTTCCTTCTCCGACACCCAGCAAGGTGCAGTGATGGCAGCTGTTTCTTACAGAGAGTTGCTGAGGAAGGGCAGCTGGATCCGGAGGGACTTGCTTTGGGAAGGACAGGCCTTGGGCTGTGCACATGCCAGTCCACACAGGCAAAGCACCATCTGCTGAGAGGTGACTGATGCAGAGGAGGGAGCAAGGACAAGCATTGCTTCTCAGAGCCAGAGGTGCAGACAGACTGGCATGTATTTATTTGGTTTTATTTCAGCAGGATTGCTACAAAAAAAAAAAAAAAAAAAAAAAGAGGCTGGTATGAAATCGCATCTTTGTGAACTGCAAACGTGCACGCCTAATGCGTAAAGCAAATGGGGAACAGTGGCCAAACTCATTTGAAAATCCTCTGAGCTGCAGAAAAAGATACAACTCCTAAAGTGAGAAACCAAGCTGCACTGCCCAGATCTCTTTGACACGGGGCTCAGGAGAGGGGAGAGAAATCAAATCAAATGCAGTGGGCTTTTTAGCTGCCTGTGGAAGAAGTTTCAGCCTGACATGAAAGCCACAGCCATGGCAGACGTTCGGAGGTGCCTTTCAGATGATTGCATTAGCCGTGGCTCCAGGTGTCCAAGCTGACAATTACACCTTTTGTTTTCTTTTTCATGTTTGGCATCCAGATGCCTTTTTGATCTGCAGTGTGCACTTGTCTGTGTGCGCGTGTGTGCATACGTGTATATCTATATATAATCTCAGATCTGTCACTTCGGCAGAGTCACAAATGGCTTATTTGAGCATTTAAACAAATACAAGGCTGATTTACACACTATAGCATCAAATGGAGGGGTTCCCTTTTAACACTCATATTCCCCTGCAGTTTTATAAAACAAGTTCTTTCTCGCGACATTGTGAAATTATAAGGCTGTCATGCAGATTTTACTGAAGAAAAGCCAGTCCCATGGCTGGTTTCCCAAATATCGAAGAGTTACATGGCAAAAATTTCAGCTGAACTGTGCGGTTTAGCACCTCACAACAAAGCCCAGGGTGACTGGATGCACGTTGGACATGATACCTATCCAGAAATGAGAGCTGGTTTAGGAGCTGAGGGATCTCGGTGGTGGAAAAGCAAAATACTTAACAAAATCATAGAGGCAGAGCCCTTTCTGTGGATCTGGAAGTTGAACAAACCAGGTAATTCCTACTGACTCTATGTTATACAGCCAGAGCCAGAAATGTAAAGAAATTGTTTGTGTTAGTTCAGATATTGAGAATGAGTTTTTCTGCCAGTGAAGAGTTAAAAATCAAAATCCCCAAGCCCCTCTCTTCCCTGCATGTTTACTACTGGTCACTGCAGGAGACAGAGTATTGGCTTGGAAGGCCTCTTATTGACCTTATTACATTCTTATAAAAAGCAAGTTGTTTTCTGATTTAGAACAGAGATTTTCTGCTCAGAGCAAAAATCTTTGCTGGTTATTTCTGGCTCTGGAGCCAAACCCCGCTGCAGGAGCTCTGAGGCCTCCCAGGTAATGGTATGGTCTGCGGGAGACCATTAAGTGGTATTCTGAGAGATGAAGCGAGCACTTCCAGGCTTGACTTGCGTTAGAGTAGTTTAAAACCATGGTGCTCACCACAGTATTCACAGCCTGCCATCAGAATTGCTTGAGAATAAGGCAGCAAAAACATTTGAGCAACCAGTTGCTGTGAACAAGAAAAACTCTGACCCAAGATGGGGATCGGACTAATTAATGTGTGACCTTACGGCTCAAGCCAAGACCTAGACTTGCACAGACTACAAGATTGTGGACTGTCATTGTATGAAAGACAACTTGTTCCAGCAATTCCTTCTCTTTCCAGGGACTGCTGGCTGGGGAGTGAAATGCCTGGGGTGCAAAATTTATTTCCTTCTTGAACTGATACGGGCTATGAGGGCGGGTATTGGGAAAAAAAAAAAAAAAATTCTGCTGGAAAATTGATGTGTTGGAGGGAAAATAGAATACCCTTCGAGGAAAGTAAGTCTGGCAGTGCTGTCAGCACTCTCACAGGACAGTCCAGGGTGCCATATATCCCTGCTTACATTCATGAGTGCCTCTGCAGCCTCTGTCCATGCAATGTGTGAAGAGAACATGGGAGAGAGTCGTCAGTGTAGGACGTATGAACTCTCCAAGGAAGAGCTATCTAATGTTCCTGCCTTGGTGTACTGTGATTGCAGTAAGTTCCTCATTTAATATTTATTATATTCAGAATTCATAGAAAATCACCCTAAGTTCTAGTTTTAATGGAAATTGACCCTGTAAATCAATTGATCAAATCTTGGGTCAAGATGACATGACATATGCAAATCATGTGCAAAGCTCGTGTACAGCTGCATGTACAAAGATCACACTCTACCACAAGCAAACCTTCACTGACTTCAATTAAAGTTTTGCCCCAGTCAGCTTGAGCTTTGTACATAGAGCTCTATGTGGGCTTTGTGTATGATTTGCATATGTCATGTAATGTACAATATGGTATTGTGTACTAGCTGTCTCCCCCTAATTAATACATGATAAAAAAACTCTTGGAGAATAATGATTAAGAAAAAATTGTGCATAAGGAAATTGCTTGCAAATGACCACACTGGTGAAATTATAACCCAGTAATATTGCAGTCCCATTTATTTTCTGTTAGGTTTAATCACCAGTGATAATTCAGTTGAGGGTAATTAATCTTTGCTGATCAAAGTACAGGAAAAGGCTGAAGTACTGTAGCTGCATCATAATGACATATAATGCTGATGCTGCACAATTGCCTGTTTGCAGAGAGATGCGAAGATGTCCTCATCGGCGTACAGTCAATGAGTGGGAGTTCATTATCACTCAGTAGAGGACAGGGACTCAAATAATAAGGTGAAGCAGCCCAAAAATACATACATAGGCAGATCTTTACAACTAGAGCTCAGCTCATTCCCTGAGTTGGAGGGGTGTGTGTGTGGAGAAACTGCAGTAGAGACCAGTGAGGAAAAGGACATTCAATATTCTTCTTTTTTGAATTGCTCTATCAAGATGAAGTCCAGTTTATGCTGCACTGAAGAAAAAATTAAGTTTAATTCCCCAAACCCTCAGATTCCCCAGCAGAAATTCATGTTTCTAAGTTCCTTCTGTCAGTCAGTATCAAGATGGAAGCTTGTTGCATCCATGGAACTAACTGGTACTTTGTTGGAAAGGATGCCTTCTCTGGGTGACTTAATGTGGCCCAGATGCCTTAAAGCAGATGCCTTTTGCATCTTCCCTTGAGGGAGGTCATTGATGAGCAGAGGAAGATGGACTGCGGGCAAGAGATCCTGCAATGAAACCAGCATGTGGCTGAGAGAGTAGGCAAGCAAAGTGTTCATCTGAGTTCTTCCTCTACCATTTTTTGAAGAACAGTTTCAGATCCTGATTGCGCTGCTGTCTTGGACTAGACAAAAATCCAGCAAGATGATTTCCATCCATATGGCCTGAGAGAAAGGACAGGGGCATGTTCCCTCCTGAATTGCTTCAGCTAAACATTGGATATATAACATGCTTGAACTTACAAGGCTTGAAGTCAATGCTGTGCTCTATTGAGTTTTGCAGATGACATTTAAAAAATCCCAACACCTAATTTATTTAGTTAGGGTTCATTTATTTTAATCTTTCAGCCAAGCCGTTGTCTGGGAACTTTGATCTGAAAGTGGTGTTTATTTTCAAAGTACCAAAAAAAAATCTTTCCATGTCTGAATATTCTATTTAAAATTCTTTTGATATTTCCTTCTATTGACACTGCCACCAAACATCAGTGGTGTTAAAAAACAACAACACCTATTACTAAAAAGACAGACAGTATTTAGAGCTACAATGGTCCCAAAGTACAGTGAATCAAAACTGGAAATCCATCAGTTCTTTGGCTGCTAAATGATTTCCATGCTGGGCCGGCATTTATCTTCTAGAATAGAGAAGCCTTTCAGAGAACAGCAAATATGTGGCAGGGGGCCAGAGGCCTTGGATGTAAGACAATTAGCACAACAAGGGGAAAGAACAGCTTCCGGAATTAGAGATGAATAAGAAATATTTGTAATGTGCACTTTAAGTTATTGGTTGATCACAGTAAATATTTGTCACTTACTTCTCTTGGTTGCAAGCATAGTGCTGTATTACTTGTCTGGTTTTCTTTCTTCTGTAATTAGTTTCACCACTGAGTGGTAGGACTGGTACATATCACACTTGTTATCCTCTTCTTCATCTTTAAAAGGCTACTTTGTTTGGTTCAAAATAGATAAAACAGCAACTTGCTAGTTGTTGCATAGGCTGTTCCCTCCTAATCCGCTGGCTCTCTCTCCTGCGTAGCTTTAATTAGACATGAGGATTTAAGCCTTTACGTTCTGAGGCATGTAACAGTCAAACTAATAATTAAGAGGATATATTTAGATGGTTTAAAAAACACACTGTACTTCTAAGAGTAAATCTTGATGTTTAAAAGTGCCGAAGGGTTTCCAGGCTCCTCACAGTATCACGAGCTGTAAATTTGATCTTTTTATTGTCAAAGGAAAATACTCCAATTGTAGAACATAAACAGACTGTCAAGTCTCAAATGTTAAGAAGTTTCAACCATCTTGTGCAACTCTGTTAGAAAGAGAAGGTATAGTTTCATTGATTAAGGTAACGTCAGCTGAAATTCTGGAATTTCTCTGGGATTTATCTTATGAAGATGAAGAATTAATGATAATATCATAATCTTGGCTAGCATTAGGAACTGAAACAAGAATTTACTCGAAAACTAACAGATGCGAGACATGTGAAGGCATCCTTCTGCATTACGTAGTCCTCTTTAAGCCTCAGCTGGGATATCATGTCTGCTTTTGGACACTGCACTCCATGAAAAATGTAGGTCAAGAGAAGGAAGGTAGTTCAGAAGAGCAGACTGGTGTGTGATTTTGGTGACCTTCAGGTGTGCACCATGCTGCTGCAGAGCAGAACAGGCAGTCTGTTCTCCAGGCTGGACAGAGCAAGGAGTAATGGGCTTAAAGTTCAGGAAGGGAAATTTCATTAAAGCATTAGGAAAAACTTCCTGATGTAAAGGTAGTTAAGGACTGGGTGAGATTGTCTGGGATAGCTGTGGAGAGACATTGAAGGTTTCCCATAGCAGGGTAAAGCAATATCTGTTAAAGATCAGTGATAATATAATCTTGGCTAGCATTAGGGACTGAAACAAGATTGACATGAATGGTTCCTGAAGTTGCTTTCAGCCCTGTTTTCTATGATTTTCACTAATTGTGCTCTCCTCTCGCAGGTGATCACGCTTTCCTGCTTGGGCATTGGGGAAATAGCATTACTGATCTTACGTGTCTTTTGGAGCTCAGCATAGATTTGGAATTATATATCACAGAGCTGATCAGAATATATATTTTCTATTTTTCTATGTATTTGTTTATCTATCATGATGAAAATGTAAATGAAGATGAAAAGAATTTTTTCTTTAAAGGTTACCATGGGATAATACTGACTATTGAGAACCTTAAGCATTTTTTTCCTGAAAACTGCCCCATGGGAAAACAAAATCAAAAATACTTCATTTGGAGTTGACCCAATCCAAGTGAAAATGTTGTACTTCAGCAACTCAGTGGAGAGTGCCTGCTTGCACAGGAGTGTGGGAGTTATAGCTTTGTCTCCCAGGCCATGCCATGATCTCTGTTCTTCTGTCTTCTCATGGTGTATCATTATGTTGCCTCTATGGGAGGCTGCAAGACCTCTGGAAGGATACAGTATGGCCTGGTTTACAGACGGCTTGAAGGAACTGAGGACCCCACACTACAATTCCCATGGGGGAAGTCAGTGTCTTGAAATGGACTATTCATGTTTCTGAAGTATGAAATATTTCATTTTGAAGTGTCAGAATAAATTGAAAGTTCCTCTTTTCAGTCAAAACCTGCCTCTCTTCACTGATTTCTAGGTGATTATTTTGGAGAGTTTCTTTTTCTGACAAAAAGCAATGTTTTGCATTGAGAAGAGCTGTTTTTCATATCAGAAAATGCATGAAAAGAGGTTGTCCCACAGAAAATTAAACTTCCAGTGAAAGCAAGCAAACAACCAACCC
Source organism: Aramus guarauna (assembly GCA_013400195.1). NCBI lineage: Eukaryota > Metazoa > Chordata > Aves > Gruiformes > Aramidae > Aramus > Aramus guarauna. The sequence continues at coordinate 2,202,546 of VXBL01003189.1, forward strand.
TTTCTTTCCCCTTTGCTGACTCTCATTTCAACTGCACACAGGGAATTCCTAAAATTGAAAGTCTTTCTATGGTGCCTGCTGCAGAATGAAACACCAGGGTGTAGCTAGGAGCTGCAACAGCATTCACCCCTCCGTGGGACCACCCTAGGGAGACATGTTCCAAACTGATGAGTGAACAGCAGTAGCAGGAATGACCTCTGCTCTGTGATCCCACTTATTGTGGGGGAGGACAGGGCAAAGGACTTACCTGAATGTTCCCTTGCAAACCTGTGTGAGAGGGAGGTCTCCCTCTATTTCCCTTGATTGGGATATTATCAGATCCTCCTGAAATGTTCTGTCAGGTGAGTTGGGTTCCTCTTCTTCAGGGGACATCTTGTCTTTGATTATTCTGTCCCTTACTTCTGGCAGTTCCTCTGGGCTTTCAGGACCCCCAAGGTGGGGTTCCCAAAGGAGGCTTGCTCCTTGGGCTTCATTCACGGCTGCATTTCTTTTAAACCCTTTAACTTTAGCCCCAATGCTTTGCTCCCTCTGAGACTTCAGTCATCTGCCATGTTCAAACGACTCCAAAGTGCTTTGAAACTCTGGCTTAAAGGGTTTCCTACCCTGCACTGCTAGTAGTCCAAAATAACTGCACCACAGGACACCCTGACCACGCCTCTTCCCATCTTCCATGCTGAGAAAACGAAAATGGTTCAAAACTCTGCAAGAAATGTCTTCCCCCTTCTCCCATGGTAGTATTTCTCTTGGCTATTTCCAAGCCCTTTACAGCTGTCACGTAGGAACTGTGTGCAGGGCCAGAGTGCCAGCGCCTGGGTTTGCATTGCAATAAAGCAGCATAAACGCAGCAGCTAGAGCATAACTGAAGCCTTTAAACTGCAGTTTCCTTCGTACAGGGTCAGGTAATTAGCAGGGTCTGCTATATGATTACTAGTAAATATAAAGCTGTATGGAAACCAGCTATCTGTGCCCAGGGAAGACAAGCGGTGTTAGAATAAAATCCCTGCTGAGCTGACATCTTGTCCCAGAGCCCTAGGGCAACCTGAGTTCCAGTCCTGTCTCTTCCAGAGACCTAGTATGGGACATTTGGATCTTCCAAAACTTTCTTCTCTCCCCACGGTAACATTAGCCTTTTTGTCTCACCCCCCTGGAAGCTGCTTGAGGCAACAGGCAAATTCACGGTTAACTGTGGTGAGCCAAATCCTCACCTATTGCAAACAAGTTAGAGATTAATGACAAATGCCAGCTCCAGGCTGGACCTTGTGTTCTGAATAGGGTTAAACCAACTCTGTGTTTTATGGCACAAAACAGCCTGCTCTTTAGCAACAGTCGGGCTTGGGAGATGAGACCAGCCAGCCCAGCCTGCTGGGAAATTTCAGTGGGTAGTACTCTCAGGCATGACTCAGTCTGTTCTGCATTGCAGTTCTTGGGAAGATCTGTCATGTCAGAACCTGCAGGGTGGTGACATCCTTGTAATTCCTCTGGAAAAATAAAAAGAAGTGCGTGTCAAAGGCTTTAACTGAGCTTCATACTGTTGTGCTGTGTATAGGTACAACTTAAAGTCAAGCAATTGAGTAAAGAAAGAATTAAACCTAATAAACGACAAAATAATGGCAGCTGCATGTGAGATACAAGGAAGAATAATTTTGCAGCTGTGAGTGTTCATCAACCAGAGAGCTTGCAGGTATCCCCTTCCTGAGCCCACTTGTGCCTGAGTGTCCGCCTCCTGTCTCTCCCATCCCTTCTCCTCCCTCCGTGCCTCAGCTCTGGTATTATCATTGCACTCGCAGAACTCAGAGAACAGAAAAGGGATGCAGGAAATTTGTCTCCTTCCTTCTTGCATATTACAAATGCATATTCTGGCTGCCAGCATTTCTAGGAATGGGTCCTTTGCAGAAAGGGGAGTCAGGGGTCTGTAGTGCCCCTTGCCCTGGATGGGACCCTGCACCACGCTGTTCCTGTGCAACATGGGCAGAGTTCCAAACCAGGACTGGGGAGCTGCTTGGGTGAAGAGTTTCTCAAGGACAGTGGCTGGTCTTTGTGACATACAGTCCTGCCATTCTTGTGCTTCTTGTCACTCAAACCAGGTGCCTTTGTCACCAGAAGTGAAATCATTTGCTTGCTACAGCTGATCTTAACTGCTGCCAAGATTAAACTTCAGTGACTGTAAATCAGCTGCTCTCCATCCCTCTCATCAGCATTTTAACTACATGTAGGATAGTAATTATAGGTTGTCTTTTTCAGACCTATACTTCTGCATTACTTGTTGCTTTAGGATCTGAAAAACCAGCCACAAGAGACAATGGATCTACAGTGGCTTTTAGCCTCTCAGGACGAATCCCAGAGCTGACATCATCTGCAATTATGGTGCACAGATCCAACCACTCTGACATAAGGTGGTAAATTATTCATAATTTGGCAGCCACCATAAATGGAGAGTGTGCTTTAAGAAACCTCAGAGTTGCAAGACTGGTTTGTCACCACAGTCCTATTAGGCCAGCAGCCTATCTCTAAAAACAATACTTTGGATGATGGTGATAGAGCCTTAGGGTAGATGTCTGGGGAATAAATTATTTCTCCTTGATTTCACGTGAGTTTCTTGGCTAATATCTACAGGCAGAAGGACTAAAATCCTTCCCAGATGGGCCAGTGTGGCTTCTGCCCCAAAGACTGCAGTTTAAACTGAACAAAAGCTAAGTGCAGGGTGAACAAGCAATTGCAGCAGATTTGGTGGGTCAGTGCACAGTGGGAGGAGGAACTAATAACCTTGAAGATACAAATGTCCTGTCTTGTTCTAACAAATTTGTGCTCACTTCTGTACTGGATGAAGATGAGCGACAGGCACCTGGGCACATTGAACTAAGATGAACAATAACCATGATAGAAACAGGTGAGAACTGTAATTGAGGCTTGCGAGCTATTGAGTTTTAAGGAACTCAGGTGAACGGTGCAAATATGCATCATTCCAGCTAAGGCTACATTAAGGGTTTGCAGAAAAAGGACAATCCTTTCCCCACATATTGATCAGTTATATGAGAGTCCTAGCATGGGATGGAAGGTTAAAGCTGCTATAAGCAACCAATATGACTCTTGCAGGTGATTCTGCATCACTTCACAGAGGATTCAGATTAGACTGAGACCATCATGAGGGACAGAAGAGGAGGAAATAGTCTGCATGACCAGTGTTTTGCCCCTGTGGAGACTGGGGGCAAGAAGAGGCTCACCTGAAGGTGACAGTGCCATCGTCCCAGCTGGCTGTCAGGACATAAGAATGAGTAGAGAGGAAACCCAGTACTGCAGCCTGCTGTGGCTCTTGTAGGTCTTGGTGTCTTCCAGGAGGCATTGGTAGTTTGTGCCTTGCTATAGCATATCCCTAGTGTTGGCCAGATGTGTGATAAAATGTATTTCCTTCTCACTCTTTGTCCTGATTCTTATACAGCTTTACTGTACACAATCATCATCACTGTAATGAAAACACATTTATTAACCCAGGAACCCTGGGGAAAACTGACCAGGCTATTCTTTCCTTTCTGAGAGGTATATCTTGTTACTCAGAGAAAAATCCTTTGCATCAACTACCCTATTGATTTACTCTGTTCATTGAAGGCTTTTTTTACTTATAATTAGTCACATTATCTAGACGTAAAGTAGAGTCTGGAATAAATTTTTCAGAAAATGTTGAAACTGGAAATGACTTGTGGATTTTCACAGCCAGTAGGGACTGTTATGTTCTTTAGCCTGACCTCTTGTGTTTCTGAGGCCAGATAATATGACCAAGTAACTTATTTATATGATATCAAATGAAAGGTGTCGTTTGTAAACTCCATTTTAAGTAGTCATTGCTCAGGGAACGTATGTTTGTTAGATTGCTATTATGTGTGTTGAAAATTTGGTTTATTTCCTTTCTCATTTCCAATTTCAGCCTTTGCATTTCCTCCAGATCCATCTACCTGGCTGTGCTGGTAACTCTGGATAATGCCAGAGACCCTGGCAGCCTTCTGCAGTGGCGATGCAATGGCGTGTCCTCAGGCATCTGTTTGGAATGTACCCAACTCCTCCTTGTGAGAAGCTGGTGGACAGAGAGAGGAATTGCATGGTCAAGAATTAAATGTCCCTTGCTGAATACTGACAAAAGGGAATGTTGCCTGTTCAAAATTATTTCTCACTGCTAGTGGAGATGACGAAATATGTGGTAGTTGTCCAGGAAAAAAAAGTCATTTGATTTTTCAGAGGCAATGTAGCATCCTGTTTCTCATCCAAGGGGGGATAATGGAGGATGTCAGAGTGTCTGCAAGACATCATCCAGGCAGGGATAAGCATTGTCTGCCCATGCTACTTGTCACTGTAGCCATGTGAACATGGTGCTGAGCTGGAACTAATAAGCTTCAGTGATGGACAAGATACATGAGCACAGGTCAAATGTGCCAGTGTTGTCCATATAGTGTCCCTTGAGTCCAAGCAGAGCTGGAATCTGCTTGCACACTGCTGTGTATTGCATCGCCAAAATTTCCTCTTGAAACCGGAATGTCCTTTTTTCATCTGTGATCTGCCTAGCTAATTCCATGTATCAGGATGTTGCATGATGACTGGCGACAATGGGAAAACCCTTTGAGAAAGAGGAGAGTGCTTGGGAAAGTTGACTTGGCAGATTTTCATTAATGAGTCCTGGCACTTTTGGGGAAGCTCTTTCCCATAGAAAAAAAAAAATAAAAAATAAAAGAATGTAAAAGTGACTGATTTTAGAAGTTGGAGGAGTAAAATCTGACAAGGTAAGGTTTAAGGTGCTGTTTGGCACCTTAAAATGACTGCTGTAGCTGTACTTGAAATGTCATATATATGCTGACTTCAAAGGGAAATGGTGTTATGGTCAAGTTCTTCTGAAATGCTAAGAAGAGGAGTGTCCATCAAAGGATAGATATTGCCCTCAGAGAATGAGATTTGTCTATAATAAAACACATCTGGGTGATAATTTTAATGCACAGTGTTTTAATGAATGGTAAATAAAGGCCAAACATTAATGCTCCTTCCTATTAAACAAGGAATCCATGTAAATAAGACGCACTAGCAACAGCTGAAAATAGAGCCCTTTGTAGACAAGTCCTTTAAATTTCTGCACCTTCACATAAAAAGCCATACCAAGAGTGATAAGTACATTGCCACCTAGCAGCTGTCCAGGCGAACCAAAACATAGGAACACTACTAGCTACAATCTGGCAAATCCAACTCCCTCTGCAAAATGAAATCCTAATAAAGCACTAAATTGCAGGAAGTCAATAATTTTATCCAATTAGGCAGGATAAGTGGACTGGTGCCAATCTGGTATCTCACACTTGAGCGGGATAGACACAGCTGCAGTGGGATGCTGGTGACAATTTTTCCTCCAGCAGTCTGGGATGAACATAAATCTGCTTATAAGCATGACATTTCCATGGAACTTGGTAGTCTCTTACCCTCCAATTCGAAAGAAATGTTTTTGAGTTTTTTGGCATCTACTCACATCTGAGTTGGTGTAATTGCTCAAAGGTGGAAAACTTGGAGATGAAGCAGCCTCTCCTCCTTCTGGAGCCATAAATCAGCATTAGCATGTTGCTGGCACCAGTGGATATGGGAGCATCACATCCACAGATCCTGTACCAGAGCAATTGTCCTCCAAGACCTTGTCACCCCTTTGTCTTTCTGTCCCAGGATGCTGCCATACAAAGGCCACTGAAGGAGATCTACTCCCTGAAGCCTGTCTTGGAGAGCAGAAACGTGTTCAGTGCGTAAGGGGAACACATTTTGTGAGTGTGCTGGTGAGCTAATGCAAGTAGGGACACTCCATCTGACCTAGGACTGGAGGGAGCCTCCCTGCACACCTAGGGATTATTCCCATAGTGTTTGCACACTTGTGGGTTGTTTTGCATTTAAAAAGCCCAGCAACCAAAAAAAAAAAAAAATCACCCAGAATTCTAACAATAGAAGACCAAATTGGATGTTTAAGCCTGTAGATACTACTGCTAGATTTAAAGCTATTTAGTGCCATGGAGTGACAGCCATGGAGGAAGAGCTAGCACTTGTAGCAAAAATCTGTTTGGAGGAAGCTGTAGTGACACCTATCACTGTTAAAGGATCTGATTTATAGAAGAGGGCCACAAGTTTTTCTGGAGGGAATTGTCTGATAGAGCAGACAAGACAGAGAAAATGGGGGAGATTTAGCAATACTTAGCAGTTTGTCTTGAAAGACAGAAATAGCAACACATATCAGCAACAGGTATCAGCAAGAGATAATCAGCAAATTTCCCAATTTTTAAGCTCCCCCCTCATTTTTTCCTCTTGCCCCTTTATACCGTGGAGACCTGGTGTGTCTGAGAGCCAGCACACAGTCCACTCTCTTGTGATGAACACAGGAGTGAGCTTTAATGAGAACTGGAGTGAGCTTTAATGAGAACTGGAGTCGTGATGATGGCAGAAACGTTTGCTGCCAAAGTGACATTCACTCCTGAGCCTTGCTTATGGTAAGAGGGATGCCTACATCAGCTTACATCCTTGAATATTTTAAGCCTGACATTCACATCCTGTGTTTTCCTACCTGCAGGATTGGCATCCTTAATGTACTATGAAAAAGACACACTACTGCATAGAAATTTCCACAAGTGTTGTGTATTAAACATGTATATATGACAGAAAAATGTGTATCCAACTAATACCTCTGTTACACACACGCATGTGTCAGCAACAACTTTAAAGCTTTCAGCATTTGTTTTTGGTGCTTAAAATTCAGTGATGTTCATGCTTCAAAAACTGGAAGGATAACATGAATACATAAGGTGCCTTAGGGCAATGAAAGTTAGTTCTTAGAGGTATTTGTGACACATGATTTAAAATAGGATGATTAGTCTTTGTTGCTCCCGATTGTTTCTATTGGCCATGGATATAGTAAATCCATTCCTAGCCTGGCTACTCCTTCTCCTTCACTTCCAAGAAATCCAATTTTTGTTTTAAAAATGTACATGTGATTAAAGGACACGTAATTCAGCAGAAAGTCTTTTAAATGCATAACTGATTATCTACTTCCTGTAATTGCTGGTTTGTATATTGAAACTTAGATTGAGTTGGCAGACAATAAAAGATTATTTTTTAATTAGATATACTCATCCCTATCATTTGGGAATAGGGGATATTTTCCACAACTGCCATTCTTCCTATCCAGGAACACATGCTAATCTCTTGCTTGATATCAATGTTATTTTTTCCCAAATGAGAAATAAACAGAAGCCTGCCTCTCTTACAGAAACAGCATGGCTAGGCAGTGTTTGTCATTTCAGTTTGATAGGATGCTGGTAGCAGGATGTATTTATATGCATTATGTGACACACAGCAAGACTATGTATCAAGGCCAGTTTAAAGGACTAAGATTCACTTACAATCCCCAAGGATTTTTTTATGTTTATTCATCATTAGAAATTCTGCTTTTACATCAAGAGATTGTCAACACAAAGTTATGACCCTCAAACTATTCTTTCATGGGGTCCCAAACTCATTTTTTCTTTTCTCTGTGACAAATGAAGCAATCGTTAGCAGTCTTAAAAGGCATCTCATGCAACCTCTTGCCCTGCAAACTCCATCTAAAATGACAACATCTCTAAAGATCTTTCTTTGCTTGATAAACTGAGTTGCAGCCTAACTTTGGTTGAACAGACACTCTCATGGGCACCAGAGTGCTTGGAGCTCTCTGGTAGTAGTGTGGCTGCAAAGTAGGGTAGGTGTCTAGCTGGTGACTTGGGAGCAAGTCACATTCAAAGCATGGGCTCTCAATTTATAACTCTTGTAATGTGTGAGGACAACATCTGAAAGGCAGCGATAGGGTCCCCACACCTCTCCTACTCAGCCTCCCCTCCTCCACCCACAGCTGCATTACTGTCATGCGGTGACCAGAACAACGGATTTCATGGCAAAGTAATGGGTGGTTCTGCGTATATTTTTAGTTGTCCTTTTAATGCAGTTCAACTGCTAGAAAAGGAGGTGCCAAAAGCACTGGCCACCCTTACCTAGTCTTCTGAAGGGACTAGTATGAACCCATTTGTGCTAGCACAACCAGTCCTTGGTTCACATTTCTAGTTAGAAAAAGAAGTTTTGTGGTGTGGGGCACATGGGCTATCTCTGACTGAAGCTATGCTGAGTTTTGCTTGCACCTCATTTTTGCTCAGCCTTCTCCTTTCCACACCTGCAGTCTCCCCTGCTTCCTCCTCCAGACATTACCCTGTCACAGCTCTGCTGGTGTAACTCCTGTTCATGCCATCCACGATCGTTTTCCTCTTGACTGCTGTAAATCTCCTTCTATTGCAATTTTTTTTTTCCGTGGGCCTCTCTCTAAACAAAAAGGATGTGATTCTTCTCTCCCTCCCACTGGCTTTAACCTGTTGTAGTTTGCCATGTCATTATTCATGATTTAAACGAGGCTAAGCGAGAGAAGAATAGTGCACTGAGATTTTCATTATGCCAAAGCCATGCTATTCTCTGCACGCAGGCTATGGTATTATATCACCCTGTCCCTTCACCACTTTCAAAGGCTTCCTTTCCTCCCGATCAAGCTCAATAGTATGCTAAGGACTTTCAGAGCTTGTTTTTGAACTTGCCTGACCCTGCTTCTCTGATCTCATATCCACTCCCACACACATTTATTTGGCTTTTCTAATCTGGCTGTCTCCTGTGGCTGCCCAGCTCTGAGCATCTGGGTGTTCGCTGTTATTTATGCTTCCCATTTGTCTGATGCTTCGAGCCCCTGAGTCATTTCCCCTCTCTCAGTCTCACCTCTGCGGCTTTTCTCGCCCTCCCAGCTGGCGAGCAGGCAATCTCGCCATCCTCCCTTTCCACCTCCTTGGGATAATGATGGCTGGGACCGTGGGCTGCACCTTGATGCCTCACTGCAGCACTCCTGGTTGAGTTGAGCTGACTCCTCTTTCCCTTATGATTTCACAAGATCTGGTGACTTTTCTGACTTGCACCAACTGTCCAGAGCCCCCTCGCTTTGCTGGTGTGAGTACAGCCGTTGGGGCATGACGCCCTTCCCTTGGTGCCTTCCCCCAGGATGGCTGCCATGCTGCCCTGTCAGACACCTCACAACAAGGCTCCTCACTCCAGCATCCTCTGTCCAGGGCAGCTTTCCACCTCCTCTCTGCCCCAAGGGGACACGCTGAGCAGGGTGGCTGAGGAGGGTGATGGGGTGTCCCCTGAAGGTGCGTGTGGCTTTCTCCTGCTGGGAATGTCAGGATCATGGGGGCGTCTTTGACTGCGGATCTAATTATTTAGCTAGTGGTGGGAGCACACAGGTATTCCTGGTCTGATCAGCACTTGGAGACCTTTCTGTGGTTACACAGTGCTGATAAAGTGAGCTTTGTCAAAGCTGATGTTTTTCGGGCTGCATTTTAATGCCATTGACTGAGGATTTATGCTTCTGCAACAGGATCCTCACGTGTGCAGGCGTAGGCTGCTCGTTCCTTTCCTTCAGTAATTGCTCAGCTGCCCTTTATGTGGAGAAGAGAAAGTGAGAGGTGGTGAGCAGCTGAGTAACCTCTAGCTGCTACTGCATCTTCAGGAGGCCTTTCCGTCTGGCAGGTGTAACCTTTGGCGAAGATATATGCTATCATCACTCTTCCTCTCCACCCACCAAGCTACAGCTGAGGTGATATGTGATCAGATGATTCAGAGAAGAACTTCAGGGCAGGACTGCATGAAATATCCAGGTATCAAACATACTGATCATCTCTATATAACTTTCTTTCTATTAGGGGTTATGTTATAATAACATGTGGGTGTCCTGCTTGCTGTCCGGAGCAGTAATTTGCATGTATATACATGATTCTTGAGAGGTGTGCGCATCTCGTCAGTGCTGGAGCAGATTCTGTGCAACTTTTTGCCTTCATAATAGGTCCAGGAGTGCCTTTCAGCAGATGTGGTATTCATGTGTATGAGATTACCTAGACCGGAAGGAAGAAAATATTTACATTTTTGTATAAATGACAGCATCACTGCCGGATTTTTTTTTTAGGGATCTGCCACTCTTCCAAATGGTTGGATAGCATCGAGTTAGAGTGATGCCAGAGAAGCTGTGCCTTCTTCTGAGCTTTCACCACTTTCATGACGCTGACCTCACAAGCATGAGTGGAGAGCATGCTCTGACCACACATCCCTCACCCAGCATGCACTTTGCAACACATTTGTGGAAGCTGTGGGAAGAGACAACCAGGGAATTTGACCATAGGGGAAACTGTCTGATCTTCTATACCCCTTTATGCAGAGAAGATCAACCTTGGGACACGTATGACAGCCACCCCAGTTGTCTTCCATGGGAGTGAGTATGGCTGGGAAGAACAGGATTGTGTTCCTGAAATCCCAAGGTACTTCTCTGGACCTGCCAAGTTGTTCCCACGAAATAAGTTTGTCACACCTTCCCCCAGCCTTTCTGGCTGTTGAGACTGAGATCTCTTCTGCTGACTGTTTCATTAAAGGGCTCAGGCCCTTTCTTGGGAAGGTCCTGGTTCCCTTCCAGTGGGATACTTGGCTCTGCTCACAACAGAGCAGGCAGCGTTGGTAAGATCCTTCTTATCCTGTGAAAGTGCATGTTTTGAGCTACTGTACACTGTGGACATACACTTTCTTCCTCTACAGAATTTTAAGTTAAGCAATTCATTACCTCTGTCCAAGATTTCAGAGGCTCTGATGGCTCAGGCAGAGAAAAAAATTTAGATACATTTTCTGCCTGTTCCCAGATAAGCTATAGAGCATGTGTGGTGTGTCCAGCATTTCCAGGAGCCATGGGCCTTTCTTTGGTCTGTACACTGGACAGATGGTGTGTATATGCACAATAAATGCCATGTGTTTCCAAGGACAGACCATCTGTGAAACATAGGCATAGCATGTTTCATGCTTCCTGAAAACCTGGGACAGAAATATGGCAACCCTATGGCCAATACTCTGCAATATGACTGAGACCAGAATTTTCAAAGGACTTTGGACTTTCAGCTGCTGCTGATTTCAGCAGATCTTCCAGAACAGATGCTGAGCAGGGCTTGGACTCCATGACTGGGTCATTTGGTAGGACAGATGTTGCACATGCCGGTCCTGAGTACAGCAAAGAAAGGCAAGGAAGCTCTTCGTTGGGAGGCTATTTGAAGATGGTGGTGCAATGTGGAAGGCTACAGGGTGCAGCTGGGGTCAGGAAGATATTTTGGCATGAATTCAATGTGATGAAAGGGTTGTGTGGCTCTTTTACTAGAATTCTACAGATATAAAAAATGCACCTACTCATATTGATAGCTGTTTTATTTATTCACTTATTAACCACCCTTGAAATTACAGTCTATTGTAAAAGTATCACTATTTTCTTCTCCAATGGACACCTGATTAACGTCTTGTAAGCCATGCATGCCCTGCGAAATGAGAGTGATGTGTTTCCCAGCTGATAGCTAAATCATTCTTTAAGGGAGTTATTGTTTCACTTAGTAGTTCTGGTAGACTAGACCCCCACCTGATGCGCCCTCCCCATGCAGAACAAAATTTGCTTAATTTTGCTCTAATTTAGAATGGTATTAGCATAAACATTCACCAGTGAGAAATTGCCCAGAGGCTTTTCTCTTGCATTTTCCCTGAGGGGCAGTTCATATTTTAAGCTGTCCCAAACTAAAAGGTCATCCCATTTATTTCAAGCCTTTCTGGAGACTAACCTATAGCCAATGTTTATATAGGGGAACACTCTCATTAGTACATTCCTGCTGCCTCTGAAGAGTATTTTGAAGATTTTTCAAATTTGCAGCACTTTCATATCAAGGAATGAAGAAAAGATAGCTTTTGGGGCAGACCACCTGTGCTCAGGGGGCAAAAATGCCCATCATCCCACTGGGGTCTTCACTGCCCCTGGAGTTTCTAGAGCAGGTGCCCGAGGGCAGTTCAACAGCACTTCACACACAAGTTCATCTTAACCTCCTGTCTTAGCTCACCTCATTCCTCTCATCTACCATTCCTTTTCCTTTTCTCCCCCCTTTCTCTGGACTCTCCCACCTACCAACTCTGTTTTGGTGTGCTGGCTCACATTGGTGGCTGCAGCCTTAAGAAAATGGAAACACTCTGGAAAGCACTGAGCTTGCTGAGGTTAGCTTCTGTCTTGGATATAGTCCTTGCCATCCTTTGGTTATCATCTCTCATCCTGCTATTCTTTGTCACTATTTTCTTTGCTGAAAAATCAGTGTAAAGTATCCATCTAATTTTGGTGCTGGAACCTTCCTGTCTTTAAGTTCTCACCTGTTCTCCCTACTCATTTCCCCATTGTTTATTTTATTGATAGACCTGAAGACCTCATTTCTCTTTACTGCTGTATCCTTTCCAAGGTCTTAGTCCACTTGAGTTTTGGCATTTCTTGTTTCATTCTCAAGATTCTTGACCTCTAATGCACTGTTCTCTTTGCTGAGTTGTCTTTTATCCATTCTTTGTTGGCCCTTGGTTGGTTGCTATTATCCTTTCTTGAGGTGGTTTATCCATTCACTTAAATTTAGAGCAATTTTTACAGGCTTTGTTTTTCCCTGGCTTGGGACATGTGCTGGAGGTAGTTTCTATACTTTGGTTAAAAGGAATCTCATGCCTTTCCCACATTCGTGCCTTTCAGTTCTTTAGTCCAGCTGAGTTCACTAATTAGTTCTTTTAATTTCTCAATTTTTGCCCATTTGAAATGTAGAACCTTAATTACAGACCTATTTTTGTTTACTCTTCCATTTAATTTAAACTGAATCAACTTGTGATCGCTCAGTCAAAGGTTATTTTCTTTGATCGCTTCTTCTGTAATGTGCTTGCTATTTACCAAAATGAAGCCTAAAATAGCATCAGTGGTTCAGCACTCTTTGGTGAATTAATTTATTGGCAATTACTTCCAAGACTGTCTGGGCCATGCTGCCAGTAGTGCCTTCTGTCTTTGTGAAACCGTATTTATTTCCCTCAAATTTCATTCCTTAATGACATGGTACATCATCTGTGATATTGATAAAGAAGCAAATCAAATGTTAAAAACTCTAGAGAGGAACACAGAACACACCAGAGAGCATTTTAATGTCACTTTGTAATTCTTTAATGCTATATGCATTTCTGGTACATCCCATCTCAAAAAGGGTACAGCATACACGGAAAAGGTTCAGAGATGGGCAGTAAGACTGTGATACGGAAGAGTTTCTGTCTGAGGAGCAACTGACTGGAATAGCAGTCTTCAAGATGAGATGTTTGAAGATATGTATACTGATGGACAGGATGTCATAAAAAGAGTAAATAAGGAAGGATTGTTCACTGTCCTCCCCCACATAAGGGAATACAAGGGGGTACGAGGAGAAACCGGCAGATGGCTGGTTCAAAAGAAGCAGAAAGAAATGGTTCTTTACATGGTATATAGTTCTGTGAAACTTCTTGCCATGGGTTGCTGTGCCTGTTTATAGGGTTCAAAACAAACAAACAAACCATCCCCAGACAGATTAGTGGAAGGAAAAAAATCTATGAAGACTACTGACAACACCTCTGACTCAGAAAACCTATGTAGGCAGGGTGTTTATTCTGAGGACATATCACTGCAGGCTTTCTCTCTCATGTTCTGCCCTGGACATCTGCCCTTGGCCATTGTCTGAGACAAGATGGACTTCTAGTCTGTAAGGCTGGCTCTATAATGCCATATCCAGTGATGAGCAAAGGCCTTCAGCCTACTGCAGATTATAATGACTCCAAAATGATTCCCGGTTCATGGGCAAGGATAACATAGGAACATTAATAGCAATTTATGTTTGATTTTCCTCTCCTTGGATATTTGTACAGACCTGAGTAACACTCAGTTCTGCATGGTATGTGCTTGCCACTCCTGCTTAATTTCCAGGCACCTTTTTGGTTGGAAATGATCTCAGTGTGGTCAATGGTCTCCATGCTCCGGTAGGCAGCACGTCACAGAGTGAAACAGCAGGGAAGCATAGACTTGTGCTTGGGGTCATCTAAGGAATGAAGGTAGGAGAGGTCAAACAATTAAGAAGATGTGATGGACTAATAAATATGACCAAGCTAATGGCCTCATGTGTGGCATAGCTGTGCAACAGTGTTCTTAAGCAGTAGAAATCCTGTGAGTCCACTGAGATCACTGGACTCTGCTACCAACATTTGTCCTGTTCTGTCTACCTCTCTGTTAGCAGAAGATGCTGCCAAAGTGGAGTTCATAACACGCAAACCTCTAACAGCTGCCTGATGTTCCTTTAATCATTCACATATGCTGCATTAAGCCTTCTTACAGTAAAAAGCACAAGATTTTTAAACCCTGCAGCTTCCTAGGATGTCTAAGTTTTGACTTATGACACCTTAAACCGATGGTAACTGGCAGTGTGCAGTTGTCATACGTACTTTGGAATTGCTTGAGCAATGAGTTTGTGTTCAAAGGCCTGGGATCCTCTACCCTGCTTTTGGTAGCTGGCTCTAACTTATACAAAGACATAGTTCTGTCTTGGCGCATGTGGGGAGAGTAGTCTGTCTTTCCTGGATTGTTTCCTTCTCCAACCTTTTGTCTTGTCTGTTAAGGTCATTAGTTCCTCAGGCAAACTCTCTCTGCAGTTTGTTAAGAGCCGAGAACAAAGAGATCATAGCTTGGTCCCTAGACACTACTGTAATGCTGCTATGAATGATCCTTTTTGAAAACTGCACAGATCATACTAGTGAACTCCCACTTGGACACTTCCAGACTGGTCATATGCACATCATTCTGATGATCATTTTTTTGTGGTTGCTTTGAAAAACATCAGTTTACTAAGGGCTTAATACGAAGAGGAATATAAAGAAGCAGTGTTCCTACTATGTCTCTCATCCCCTTTGGATATTGTCCAAGCTTCCTTCTTCCTGAGGATTTGTTCTTAGAATTTTTGTCCCCAAAAATCTTTGATCATTGTGCCTACATGAGTCTGCTTTTGGAGCATCTTCAATTAAAGCTCATCAAAAGTTGGTAATTCTTTTAGTTCACAGATACATTTAATAAATACTTTTAAATTCCTTCTACTACTCCTTCACCACCCAGAGTACCTATTTTTTATTAACACATTCCATTTTAAATCCTTTTAATCTTCTTCACCTTCACTGTATCTGTCTATGACTGATTGTTTCAGCACCTCCTCAAAGCCAGGACTGGAATTCATGTCTTCTGCCAGGTTTCAAACTACCTTTCTGGGGCTGTCTCACCCTTGTTCTGACTCTTTGTCATAGCTGTTTTGTCCTTTCATTTGTACTTACAATCTCAGGAAATATTCCCTCAATTTTTTTCTGTGAGAAAGTCACCAGGAGCTTGCTGTCTTCATGTTGCCTACTGGTTCCTGTCTCATTTAGTGGCTTCTGAGCTTGGTTAATAGAATGACTCACCAAAATATTTTGCCTCTCTCCGTATCGGTTGAAAGAGCCCTTCTGCATCAGCATGCATTTATATATAAATATGTATGTGCCATCCTGCTAACTTAGGGTTCTATTTACCTGTTCATGTGTCTGTCTATCAAGTGCTGTTCTCGATGGAAATTACTTCAATGTCTCTCTGTTACTTTGAAGTGATTTCTAGACAGCTACTTATCAAAGAATATTAACATTGATGGCAGATCTATTTCCCTATTCCTGCAATTAACAATTCTATCCATTACGGATCCATGACTGAGGCAACAAAATGAGAAAATTGTAGCTGGGAACGCAGTAATACTTCATGTAGCAGAGGGCAGTAGGACCAAGTACAAGGGACTGAACAAATGTGGTATTCCATTAAGCACACAGGGAGAGAGGAATTTAGCTCCATTGAATTCAGTTAGCTATTAACTTCAGCAAGGCAAAGAATCCTCCCTCCCCTCTCCCTTGCAAGATTCTCATATAAGCAGATATCCTGAGAGCTGGTCCTGACAAAAGGTGCTATGTAAGCCCTAGCAGTCTTAAATACAAAGGTTTTTTTCCTTCTATTCCCCTCTTTTCTTTGGTGTGTCTTTGCTTTATACATTCTGAAGTTTAGTAACTGTCAGGACTTTTTGACCTGACACTCTTATCTTTGTTGATCAGGAGTATTATTGTGTACCATAAGTCAGGCCGATCTCAGCAGAACGATAATTTGGCAAGGGCTATTTACTCTCTCTGGTTTTGGGCATCTGACATAGATGGCTGAATTAGGTGCCAAGGCTCCCTGTTCAGTCACAGGAATTAGTCTGTCCTGTTCCACATGAAAGCTCATCCAATGTTCTTGGACCATTGTGGGAAAAATATGAGACACACCTCCTGGAAAAATTACACAGGGACCAAGTTTGCAAGGGGGAATAGTACCGTATTCTTGCCTTTTCTCATGATTCCTTGAATAGGCAGGCACTAAATCAAGCTCAGCTGCAGATCCACTCTGCACACCAGTGCTCACTGCTGCAGCTGGTATCAGTGGGACTGTCACTGTGCTCTCACTGTGGCAATCCTTTCATATGATACATGAGAAGTTCCTGGCCTGGATTCAAAGGGCAAAGGGGAGAAGGATAACAGTACAGACTCTGGCTTTTGAGCATTTTGTTTACTGGAACATCCTTTTAACCATTCAACAGTATATACTGTTGGGTTAGGGAAAAGTCATTAATGTTGCCCTTGGTAAGAGGATCAAGTAATAGTGCCATATGCTCTTATGCAGTGAAATGCAGTCACTGCCTAGAAGACTTTTCAAACTGAAAAGCCAAATTAGACTTATTTTTGCTTATTTTGCCTTACTCTAAGGGTATACCCACCACTAGTTGGTGCAACTTACCTTGTCGTGGTGTGGTGGCTTGCATGCCTTGTCGGGCCAGACTAAAATGTTGCACCCTGGCCCTCCAGGTTGGGGGTTTTGTTTTGGGCTAACAACCCAATCATGTAAAAAACAAAATCTGTTACAGAAATTGCAACAACACTATGCCACCGGGTTCGGTGGCATAGTGTTGTTGCAGCCCTATGCTCCTCGAGGAGTAACAAGGACCAAACAACAAAACAACAAGGGTATACACCATTGCTTCTTCACCAATGTCACTAAAGTACCTAAATGTACTGGTTGTACCTGTGCAAAGCAGATATCTAGGAGAACCAAGGAAACATTTTCTTCCTTAAATAAATAACTGTATCTCCACTGTCTGACTTTTTTTTAAAGCAAAGTCTGCTTATCCCCTTGTTCATGAACTCGGAGCTCTCTGCTACCACTCCTTGCTCTGGAGAGTTGATTATCATGACTTCACCTCTACAACCTCAGACATTCCCTAAAGACCACTGCCAGGCTGTGTCCCCACACCCATCTGCAGACATGCAGAGTTCCCTTGACAGGTATGAAGTCTTGACAGCTTTGTGAAGCCCTCATAAAGAGAGAAAAAATTAAACAAAGGGCAAATCAGTAGCATCAGACCTGGTGCATTCTTTGCAAGAGGTTTAAATCTGTGTTGGCTCCCTCCTTCATCCACCCCAGCTGACATGCATCAAGCATAGAATCACAGAATCAGAATCATTTAGGTTGGAAAAGACCTTTAAATCATCAAGTCCAACCATTAACCTAGCACTGCCAAGTCCACCACTAAACCATGTCCCTAAGAGCCACATCTACACGTAATATGTAGCATAAATCAGCACAGAGCCTGGCTCCTGTACTGTGCAAACATTAACTAATTAATCCTCCTTATAGCCATTGGAGGTTGAAAATGTGCTATTATACTTCTCTTCATAGAGTGTGTGACTGAAGCAGAGAGGATAAATGATTAAAGGACACAGACATAATGATTGTCTGAACTTAGGCACAGAAGGACTCTCATTTTTGAGCACTTTTCACCAATTTTTTAGCAGTCCCAATTGATGGTTAAAGAGAAGGAGCTGTATAAACTGTTTTGAGACAGGCTTCAGGGCCTTATCCTTATCTGTGCTACACTTATTAATCTGGAGAAATCCCCTTTGCTCCTTGCAGGGTTTACAGCAATGCCCAAAATCAGAATGTGGCCCATCATATTAATATAAAATGTGAGGAAAAAATACCCAACAACAAGCAAAGGGCAATACAGAAAATAGGTTTGTTACAAGCAAATTGGTTATGTTTGTTTTTTTCTACATTAATGCTGTCCAGGCCTCCCCTGTGTATTCTCAAGGAAATGACTTTGTTATATCAGTGAAGTATATTGAAAATGAAATCAGTGGTAGCACCAAATGTGCCCAGACATGACAAGACTTTTAAATAACAACAGAAGAATTCTATCTCCTTTCCTGTTTGTTCCATGTTAACTTAAGGAGATTGGTGCTGACTTTCTGGAATGGCTGCAGCAAGCTGTAAATGATGTATGAAAATGAAATGAAAAATCTCTGCCCAGGCCACTGTGCACAGTAATCACTGCTGAGCCAAGTTAATAGCTGTTTGCTCCTGTACACTCTGACATGAGACGGAGCCAGTGAAGCCAGCGGTGCAGAAATTGGAACAACTACCCAAAAATATCCTGGACAGGATGTCTGCTGATTCTTCACCCAACTTTATTTTTGGTGGTGTCCTTTACAGCCTTGAAAGTGAAGAGACCCAAATGTTTATAACCCTTCCTGTCTGCATAAGCCAAAAGGTTCGCTCATGGGAAAGTTTCAAGTTAGGCATTGATGCTGCCTTCTCAGGTCCTGTTTTTTCTGCTTCTGTTTCCAGACTTTGTTTACTGTCCTCTTCCCCATTTTTATCCAACTGCATCTGTATCTGTGTTGCAACGTCAACACCCCTGGGCTTTAGGGCTGTGCAGATAACAGAGGCTTGCATCAAATGGGCGTAATTAAGCGAGTGCATGTGTGTGGGTACGGTTAACACCTGGTGATTATGTCAGCAATGCAACGGGCATGGTGACAGAGGGCATTTCTGGTGACCCAGTTACTGAAAGGCTCTCTGGTAGTCACACCCGCAGTGCAACACTGCAAGCAGTGATTATTAACACGATTAAAAAATTCATGCAAGCCCAGGTTCTGCAAATGATCTGCCATGTGAATAAGTCTCTGTGGAGACAAAAAGGGCACCACAGCAAGCGTAGAAAGCCAATGTCCAGGCTAATCGTGCACTGGCTAGAAGTGGCTCTTCAGGGCTTGACCTACTCCTGTGTCCTCAGGTGATGGACTGACCAAATGTTTCAGGTAACACCCCTCATCTGGCATCCCCTTTTGGACATTTGCTACATAGCTCTCTGCTCCCTCTCTTGTTCCCTTTTGCATGGGTGAGTTGTGCAAGTGTAAACTAAAACTAACAGAAATCAAAAAATAATACAAATTAAGCAAAATGTCCTTTGCGTGATACTCCTTCACAGCCTAGAAGCAGAGGGAGATGGGATTTAATTTAGGCGAGTCCTCTGCTGCATTTCAGATAAAGGATTTTTAATCTAGTTGTAGGTTGATAAAAATACCCCTCTCTGATCCTGCAGGCAACTTTTTCTGCCAATTTTCTTTGCAGAGAGGAAGAGAGAGGAAGAAATAATTGAAAGAACACTGCCGCATAGAAAAATCACACTGATGGAGTAATGCACTTTGGAATTGTGTGCTCTGCCAGATCCTTGTTTTCTATTGTTTTTTTCTTCCTTTTACTTCAAAAATTTAAAGCTATTGGTAATCATCAGGATGATTAGGTGATTTTCTCAGGATTTTTTTGTCTTTTTTGAGCATTAGCCAGGTAGTCTTTTAAATACAAAATGATTTCTCTATTCTGGAGTATTATTTCAACTTTCACAGTACAGCTTGTTCCCTTCCACCGCAAGCTGAAATTTTTCAGGGTTAATTTATTCATCTAATTGCTGGATGCACATGTGGTATGGCAGTCCACAGTGATTTTATGGACTTAAGGCTATGGTAATGACTTAATAAACATGCATGTGTACATGATTTGAAGGCAATATATTCTCTTGAATGTAACGTTTCAGAAAACACGGCATGAAAAATAAAAGGGTAGCCAGAGGCATATCTCAGTGGAGGCGTGAAATGCTGAGCTTTTAGTATTTTTTTCAAATTAAAGACTCTGTTTAGAAAAGGTATTACCTGTCCAGTTTTCTGACAATTCATGAGCATTTGAATAACCAAAAAACCTTCACAACACAACACTTTTTTTGGCTTCCTTTGACTCCATGTTATTCTCTTGAGTGCTCCTCTAGGCTCTTAAAGTTAGTGTGCACATATCCACAGGAAAGCGAAGTTGAGCTGAATGAAAAGGAACAGGACATGTTTGGTGGACAATTTTTGGGAGGGGCATGTTAGAAAATCTCTGATGGTGAAAGGGTGAAGGGGATCGGGAGGGAGGGACAAGTTTCAAGAGTTGTTGATTGAGGGGCTAATGAATTAAGCCATGCCAGCTTAAACAAAACCCATCATAAAAGCACCTCTGCTAAAGTGTATGAATTTATACTGGTTTCATGTTAAAAAGAGTGAGGGTTGGATTCTGTAGCTGTTGGGGAATCTGTTATGCTTGAACGTTAAAATGATGATTTTTTTCAATTGTCCCATTGGCAATTATTAAACCTGATAGTCTGAATGCAGCTTCCCTCTTGGGAATGAACCGCATGCTGCTCAAAGCTGGGAGCATGTGCCAAGGGATGCTTGTCCTGCGTATGGCTCCTTCTTACCTCCTCCCCCGTTCACTGCCGAAATCAGGGTGTCAGCCGGCATGGGCCTTTGATTGACTCCATATGGCAGCTCCTTTGCTCTTGTAGCAGTCTAACAGTCCAATGACATTTTATGGCAGTAGTTCATGAAGTGGTAAGATTTTTTCTGATGAAGCCCGTTTCAATTGGCAAGCAAGCTTACCCTTTTCTTTTTGAGTTGTCTCTTAGTAACTACTGGTCTGTCTGGTGAAGAGGTTGGTTCACTGATAACTGGGAGAAAGGAGCTGCTTGCAATGAGAGTTGTTGTGTGGGTCAATGGTTGGGTACTCAGTGATTTTGAGTGGGAGGTCTCCAGTTCCCTACCCTTTGCTTTCCCAAATATACAGCGCTATGTTTCTTTGTAAATCCTGTGGAATGGTTTATGGCAGCATCCAGATCATTAAACCATGAGAGCAGATGACAAGTGGTTGGCCAATAGCAGACATAAACTTCTCTGAGTCTTGGAAAGTTCTGAGTAAGTGTTTTAGTTATTGCCTAGGCTTGATATCTGCAATGTTAAATACTTCAGGATATTTTTTCCTGGAACTGAACAGGTCGCAAAGTTTTTGAAGGAGTTTAGATCTTTAGTTCAATTTTGAATAACGTTTGTCTCAGTTTTTAAGTATAACACTGGTCTGGATAATGGGGCTCACCTGCACTTAGTGTCTTTGCATCCTTTGATCTGTGATCAGAAAATGTCTCACTATAACACAGCTATCACTTGAGATGGAAAAGTCCTCTTTGCTCAGTCACAGTGAAGCAAACTCCTGCCACAATGGCTATTTTTGGCCTTGACCAGATGAGTCCCTTGGGGGACACCTGTAAGTCTTTCAACATACTGTGGGTTTCGATGTCATCTCAGCCTGCTCTGGCTCAGGAGGCCATTCTGGTGGATGGGCAGTTTGGTCTGTGAAGGTAGATGTAGGGAAGGCCTAGTATCTTCAGACAAACCCGTGGTTCATGGGAAGGAGCATCCTGAATCCCACTGCCCTTGACTTTCTAATATGTATTTCCCTATGCAACCCTGCCACTGAGATTGGCCCTCTGCTGTAACAGTGATTTTCATGTTTTGGGGAGATAAATGGTGATGGATTCTTCTGCTTGAGCTATGGAATTTTGTCTCCAAAAAGATGACACTTTTTGGAGGGACAGCTGGTGAAGGACAGCTTTGTTGACTTTGTTGCCCTACTGTGACTCTGAGGCACAGTGGAGATCTTTCTCTTCCTTGCTGCTCCCCTGCCCCCAAGAAGCCAAGTTTAACTAATCTGTTAAAGTAAGGAGCTAAGGTTGAAAACTTAGCCACTGAGGTGCAACTCTTTAGAAGCCTGTAGTGGATACAGATGTCAGCTGCCTTGGTGAGAGCTGCACCATCCTCCCACAAGCTCAATCTGAAGGAAACAGGAGTGTTATTACGGATTTCAGTTGGTTTTATTTGGCCTGGAAGAAGGTGTAATGAAGTGGTCTCCCACTTTCACATTTGCTGTCCTGAATACTTAAAAGAAGGAGTGCTGTCTGTGCATCTGGCCATCCCTACAGATCAGCTGTAGGTCCTTGCTCATCTTGCTTAATGGCTGCTCAGCAATGCTGGCAGCTTAAGGATAATACCCAAAAGGGCCATAAATTCCCTCCATCCTTGGTGTGCAGCACTGTGCCTCCATTCTGACTGTAGCTCCTGTGCTTCTTGCTGCTTCCTAGACTCATTATTTTTCATTTTGCTACTGCTAGTTTTGCTAGTAGGATCCCATTTGTCAAAACTGCTTCATTGAAGCAGGGACAAGATTGGGTTGGGGGAGTGAGGTGTACAGATTCACAAGCGATGAAGTTACTTCCACAGCACAAGATCGCATCAGCAAAGAACTGAAGGTGACTGCAAGCACATTCTGGAGAATGTCATTCATTATTTGTATGTACAACCAAGATGAAGCTATTCCTCTTTGGCCTCTTGGGAGGTGCTATTTAAATGAGGAAAAGGCAGGTATTTCTTCAAAGAGCATGCAAGCTAACCAAACAAAGCAAGGACAGGGGAAAATAAATATTATCCTGACTACTGAGATCAAAAGCAAGGCTTAGAAATGCTAAATGATTTGCCTGAGTTGATAGAAGCAGTCCATAGAAGAGCAGAGGTGGGAACTGAACTCAGAGCCTCTGACCTGGTGAGCAGTGTCCTCTGAAATACTATGTGGTCAAGAAAATGGCAACATCGCCAAAATCCAGCTGTTGTCTGTGAACTCTGACACCTGAAAAAAGTGACAGCATTAAAAAAAAAAATCTGTTTACATTTCTGATAGTATTTTCCTCATGTCAGAACTGTTCTTTCACAATTTTCATTGTTGTTTGCTATTGTTACTGTATATAGTAGCTAATTTAATAGTTATTTTTGATAGCAAAATATTTTGAGATTCCTGAGTCTAAATGTTCCAAAATTCCTTTTCTCAGAAATATTTGCAAGTTAACTCCTTGTTCTAGTTTTGAATGAAAAGAAATTGGAATATGTTGGCATTTGTCAAAGGACAAGTCGTCTTCTGGTGAAGGATGAAGAGCGATGTATTTTGTACTGATTTTTAAAGATTGTCCCTTCCTTCATCATCATATCTTACTTAGTTAAAAAGAAGAATGATATTCATTGCATCGGAATATATGCTTGCAATATACTTGTGTGGTTATCAGAAAGACTCAGTTCTTAATTACCCACAAAAAAAATTTTTTTGCCTGATATACTCTGGCACTATGAATATTACCCCTTAATTAACTATCTTAATTCCTCTAAATTAAAGAAAGGTCATTTAGAATATTACCGTGAACATATTTTTGTTATTAACACCAGCTTTATCCATCAAAATAGAAAAAAGAAATTATTCTTTCCTTGAGCTGCGGTGTAAGGTTTTATTTTCTTGGGCGAGTGAATGAGAGCTTGGTTCTTAACTGTTAACTCTTTGCATTTCTAAGAGCTGCTCAAAAAAGAGCACACCCTGGATTCTTTTTTTCCCCTGTTGTCACAGGCTGCAGGGTCCCGAAGGCTGCTCCATTTAGGATAAGGAAGTTAAGTAATTGCCCCCTGACAGACCTCCCTGTCAACTCTTCAGGATACCGGTGCTGGGTTGTTTGGTGGGAAAACAGCTAAAGTCAACACAGGCAGGTACTGGAAATAGCATTCAGATGGTCAGGGGATATCCAGAGGGTCAGATGGAAGCACATGAAAGAATCGAGCAGAAACGGAGTAAGTAACCATTTAATGGAACCATTTAATGACTGTGTAACTGTGTTTCTCTTTTGGCTACCAGGATTTCCCTGAAGCAATTGCCCGCTAGCCAGTAGTGAATACGTCTGTAGACGCAAAGATTTTTCTGTTGACTTATGCTTGGCTCAGGCGTGAAAACCCTGCCTTGAGGTTGAGGGTGATTACTACTGCATAGCAAAGACATGTGGGGCTCATTAGTTCCGGGCTAGATAGGGAGAGACGGTGGACGGTTCCCAGGTAGAAATGAAAATAGGACAGATGCTTTGCTCCTGGAAAGTGGGTGTTTAGGCTTGTTCCAGACGAGGATTTGGGTACCTAAAAGAGGACAGAGGTAAAATTAGGTCCTGCAGGCCAAAACTGTAATGTGAATCAGCTGCTGCTTAACCCTGAGAGTGTCTGGGTTCAATATCTGTCTAAATACCTGGAGCAGCACTTCTGTGTGCCCAGGGCTGCCCTGCCTGATTGGGTTCCAGGGACTCCACCTGAAAGCACATTGAGCACCACTCAAAACCTCTCCTGATGTGCGTGGGTGACTGTTTCAGCTACCTGAGAAGAGGCAAAGGCCATGTTGGTTACATCCAAGGAGAGGCAGTATCAAGATGGGTGTTTTGAGGACCGCAACGCTGAGCTTAGGTAATTAAGTTCTGCCTCCCTCCTGCTGCTGTGCCTGAGCGTGTTCTGGGTCTGATCTTCAGTCCACAAATGCCTGTGCTGGTGGCAGGTGACTGAAGAGGGACCATGATTACCAATGCTATTCCTGTCACAAGGGATGGGGAATTTTTTAGTGATAAGAAGGATGCACTTTAGGTTCCTTGCTGGTGCGAAGTGCTAGCTCTACCTGTCTGTTAATGAAACACTAGCAAAGTTGAAACTGAGTCTCACCCCAGAAGAACTGGTTAACTGTTGTGGGGTTTAGGTTTGGTTTTTGTGGTTTGGTTTTTTTTTTTCTTTGTTTGTTTGTTTGTTTTGGTTTTTTTTCATCACCCTCTTTTTTTCTTTTTCCTTTTGGTTCATAGAGCTTTGCTTTTATGCTTTTCCATTACACAATTTTATGCCATTACTGTGGATGAATTAATCTTATGAGAATGGCTGTGGCTGTCCTTTACTGATGGGGGAGGAGGGCAGGAGGAATGACTTCAGTGCTCCTTTAATTACTGATCTCATTAATTACCCTCCAAACCACGCAGGTTTTTGCTCAGAGCTGTTTCCACAAGCCAGAATGTTCTTCTGGAACTGGTTTACACCCGAAAGGGTAATTGTTTCCTGACTCTATGCTTAGGTATTTCCAAAACCCAACAGCATCTCATCCAGCTTCATCATACACCTCCTCCCTCTACAAAACTGGGCTTGCCCCAGTTAGGAAAGTTCCTTATTTAGCCCCATCTTAAGACACCTGCCTGATAATAACCCTGGCATAGCCTGTAACTGAAATTGCTTGTCCTGTGCATGCCTGATACAGTCAGGACCAGAATTTCCAACCTTTGATTTACATCTTGAAATAAATGGAACTTGCAAAATACATACAGACAGGCTCAAAATGGACAGGGCTGTGCATGAGAACCCACTCAGCAAACACTCACCCTGGACCTCCTCCTGCTGAAATTGCCGAGCGCTGTGCCTTGGCCCACAGGATACGCTGGTACAGTGCCAAAGGAGCAAACAAAAATGAAAAAAAAAAATAATAAAAAAATTCAACTCAACCTACCAGAAAACAGTTGTCCTCTGGTGGTCCCCAAACAAATGTGGTTCTGGCAAGGAAGGAGGATAAAAACGATCCCCTGTTTGTGGGTGCGCTGCACTGGCTTAGTGCTGCCGCTGCAGTGTTGCTGCTCTATAAGCACTTTATGAGTGATGTGACAGCTTCCCTGACTGAAGTAATTCCAAGTACTGTAACATGAAGTGTCAAGGCAGACAGTAGAAAACATTTCAATCCTTTTCATTAGAACAAAGCACTATTCTCCTGACGGCTTTCAAATGCATATTGTTTAGCTATTATGTGCTAACCTTGACTATTATATTCCAAGCACAATAGCTGTGGGAGCTTTCTGCTTTTTTGTTCGTTAGTGATCATGGTAAGAGGATTTCTTTTTTTTTGCAGGGTCAGTAAAAAAATCAGTTATAAAGGAAAAAAAAAAAGAAAAAAGAAAAAAAGAAATATTTATGTTGCAGTAGCAATGAGAAGGAAGTCTAAGGTATCCCTTTGTGTTTCAACTTTCAGGTGAGTCAGATGGTTCCCAGTATAGATTTTTACCCCAGTGTGGCTTGTACTTCTCTTGACAGAAATCAAAAGACTGCAAGTGCATCCTGCCTAGACTGCTCATATGACTAGTGACAAGCTGATGCTAAAGTGACTGCAGTGTTAGTTACTGAAAGCCTCAGGCAACGTACAGCAGGTAAATGGTTAATTAAAATGATCCTTCAAGGATACCTTTAAGGGAACATGGAACCTTTCCAAATCTCCGCAGGGAGTTATTGATGGAAAATGCTGCTCCACATTTTCTCTCAGGGATATGCACAGGGTGGGTTACCTTAACTGTTTTTGACATTTCTTCTCTCTGACCATGAGGTTCCTGAGATGGAAAGATTAAATTGCTCCTGTAAGAATGAGATGTGACACAGGTGAAAGCCAAAGATAAAGATACAGAAATGTGTAAGCAACACATGAAATTTCCCAATAAAGCCTGGGCTCTTTCCTAGGAGCAGGTGGGACACGCACACTGGAGGACATAAGTTTTCCTTTTGTTCACCAAGGGTTTTGTAGCCTCTGCTTGCCCAAAGGCAAGATATTTTGCCCTGTTCTCCTGAGCTAACCTTTTACAGTTTCCACCATCTCATCTTTTCCTAATTTTTTTCCTCATCTCATTTTTTGGTTTTGACCAGCAACCTCATTTTGTTCCACTTACCAAACTCTGTCTTAAAGTAATGCAATTCCCATCACCATGCAAATCCTTCTTCCTGACCTCTTCATCTCTTCCCACCCATTCCTGCCTTCTCCCTTGCACCACCTCTCAATCCCATTTTTCCTAACTCAAACTTTAAGATTACCCTTTTCTGCTGCCATGCCTTCGCCTCCAGTGGCTTCAGCTCTTCCCTCTCCGCTGTTTGATTTTTTCTCCTTCCTTGGTGCCAACGCCTGACAGAGAAGGAGTCACTGATTATATGTCTTCATTGTAATTAAACTGGGCCAGAGCCCATTCTCTGGCACTAAGAGCAAGTGGCATAGCCTGGCTCACATCCATACAGCTAAACTCTCTTCCTCCCCTAACAGGATGGCTTTATCCTTTCTGCCTATTGGGAACAGCCCTTGGCAAGTGCTACTCTCTGAACCCTGCCCAGACACAGTCTCTGAGAGTACTCCTTCGGACAAGCCAAAACTGTGCCAGGGATCATGCTAATAATTAAACTCTATAGACTCTGCTACAGGCCTCGGTGCTGTTTAATTTACTTGTAAAAATGCAGCTGAGAAAATGGGAGAGGCGGTGTCCTTGCTTTCAGCTCAGGTAGAGACCCACGCTGCAGCTACAGGGTCGGTGTGGGGACAGTGGACTCTCTGGAAGTAGTTATCTTTCAAGCATAAACTTGGCTAAATAAGGGCAGGGGTTTTTAATCTAGTGGGGATGTGGGAAGCATGGCCTTGGTTAAACTCCTTCCCTCCAGCCACCACTGCCAAGTTCCTGCCCCCAAATATAAGCTTCCAAGCAAGGATTTCCTTGGGATTTTTAAATATGAGTGAAAAAAATGTAGTTTTTCCTGCTTTTCCCCTGAGGTGAGGAGACCAAAATTCAGCTGAAAGAGAACACCCACATGGGAAATTTTACCTCCTTTAGTTAACATTTAGCAAAATCTGTAGCAGCTGAGAGCAGGGTCTTAGTAGGTAGTGTAAAGCATTTTAGTAGTAAGTGGTAACACCTCTATCTGCCACACATAAGTGTGGTACACATGACTCTGTGTGTGTGTGTGTGTGTGTGTGTGTGTGTGTGTGTGTGACCAGACTGATGCTGTATCAAAAGGAAGGTCCTAAGTTTTCGGGATGGGTTTGGGAATGATGTTCTGAACTGGCTTAGTGTGAGACTGTGCGAAGGCAGAGACAGTGCTGGTCCACTGGCTGCATGGCAAAGCGCTGCAAACCTGGGACTTTGCTCTGACCCAGGGGTACATGTGATGTGGAAATCTTTCATAACCAGTCATCCTCTTGGTTTTATATCCTGAAAGAGTTCGAGATAAATAGCACATAGACATCCAGGTGTGTAACACATCTGGTTCCTGTATATATATGTGTATTTATAGATTGCCAAAGTCTAACATCACTACATATTGAAATGGTTAAAGTAGTAAGGTAGGTTATTGCTGTTTCCATGGCTTTGGAAGTGTTATATACAGCCAGTAGTAAAACCAATAAATAATTACTGTGTTACATAATTCTAATGTTATTTCTGAAATAACCATGTATATTTTCTGAAGATTTTGCTTGTCTTTTAAGCCTGAAACAACAGGCAACCAATGTCTGTAATCCACCTGTTTCCTTTTTTCAAATATATACATTTGTAGACTGGATCACTGGTTCTCTGCACTAACAATGAAGAAAAGTCTTGAAAACAGCTTTTCAGTCAGTGTTACCTGGAATTTGTCTTGGACTAAGATTTCAAGATTTGGCCCTGCAGACAGTAAGATATTCATCATCTCATGCTTCATGTAACCACCTCCTTGTATCTAGCATGAGTTAGGATGACTGAAACACGGGGATGGCCAAAGTTTTCTGTATGCCATTTTGTCCTCAGTTCCCCTTGTTTCCTTTTCCCAAGCTGTCACCCTGGGAGTTTGTCCTTTCCCAGTGCAATGATAGCTGTGCAGGAAGTTGGAGTCCTGTTCCTCAGCCCCATGTCTGGTTGCATGGTCCGAGGCAAAACAGGTATCCTCAGCAATACAACCCACATGCCAGGCTGCACACCTTAGCTTGGGGTAGAAGTGATCCTTGGTCATCCTATCTAGTGCAAGGATGCTTCCTACAGTTTCCTTCTTCCCCCTGCCCTGCCCCCCCCCCCCCCAAAAAAAAAAAAAATTCCTTTGTGTGAAACCAAAACAGATGTTCAAATGACATGCTTATTAGCACACAGTAAGTCCATCCAAGGCAATGGAAAAGCTCTGATGAGCCTATCTTGTGTTAGAGGCGTTAAGTAACAGTGTCTTTGTGCACTGTGTGGGAACTGACAGGACTGTCTTGCTGGGGAGATTGGCAGCAGTAGACTATTAATGTGCAGATAAAGGAAGAGCGTTATCTCCTGGTGTTGTTCAAATCATTGGCAAATTTCCCTTTGACTCCAGCAGAGATGGGAGTTGAGCTGAGCTGCTTGCCTTTTTATGGACAGATTTTTCTTTTCAACTCAGAAGTAAAGATTTTTGGAGGGGAAAGGCTGTGACTGTCGAGACAGAAGATGGCGGTGAAAGCAGCAATTGTGTTGGCAGATCTGAGTGCTGTGGGACCCATACATAAATCCTTGAATAGCAAGAAGAGATTTCCAAGCTGGGACCCTATCTGGAGACAAACAGGGCAGAGCAACCGAAGGGGAAGGCAGGCCACCAGAGCAGAGGTGAGGGCTGGGAGGAGCAGGGCACAGCACCCAAACCTCAGACCTTTGATCTCTTCTTGGTGTGTCACTTAGATGGCTCAGCAGGCTCATGGAAGAATGGTTATCAAGACACTGTCAGCCTCTCTGAAAGAGGGAGAAAATAGCAGCTAAAACGCAGAGGCTATAATTAAAAACAGATCCAAACTGACATCTAAAACTTGTTCAAATAGATCTAATGCCCTTTGCTGATTTGCTGCCCTTCACACCTTTCCAAGTCGCCCGTGCAAGCACTGCAAGGCTGCAATTTGCCTCTGAGAGACGCTGAATCTCCTTCAAACTGAGAACTGCTCTGGGCTTTGCAACTTTGCAGTTTTTGGCAGAATCCCTCCCATTTTCTTTCTCCTCCTGCCCTGTGTGGGCAGAAGCCCTGTGGAGAGGACAGCAAGGTAAACAGAGCTAAGCAGAGGAGGTTCAGGGAAGCTTTCCACTGGGGAAATGCAGGCCTTGTGCGGGAAGCCAAGTGTCCTCAGCTGGACCCCATTTCAGGTCACTCTCCCCTCTTCCACACTCAGGAAGGTTTTAAACCTTTCCAATACAAGCTGGGGGTAATAGCTGGAAGAGATCTTGGATTTCTATGGATTTTGGCTCAGACCAGACTTCTTTCCACTTCACAAGGAAAGTGCACTGATAGCCTGATTTACCCACCCACCTTTTGCTGGGGCTTTATGAACACTGTCATGACACAGAGCCTTTCTAGCAGTATATGCTCAGTAAAAGCTGGCCCCACTGCCCAGCAGATGTGTATGGCCATGGGCCATACAGCTGATAACAAAGGGTGTGGTGACAGGAGTGGCTCTTTGCATTTCTCTCCCTCCTTCTCTTCCTTGCAGTTTCTCCCAGCTAGACAATGCTGCCAGTGCCAATGTGGGAGCTCATGTAGCTCTTCTGTGAACTAGAGCTTTTTTCTGACAGTGTTCTTCCATTTCAGTGAGTTAAATCAGCTCATGAGGGGATCTGATGGGCATTGGAATTAGCACAAGGCTAGGACTGTGGTGAGGGAAGAGGAAGAGTGTGTTTGGGGTGCTTGCTCTTTTTCATTCCTGTTGAATCGGTTTATCACATCTCAAGTGACTATGATGACTGCAAGATCTCTGTCCAACATTCAAACAGAGCAAGAGAAAAGAAACTACAGCATTTTCTGGCTTTATTACAGCAGTCTAATATTGTACTTAACCTTGCTAGCTTCCTTGTGTGAGCATTGCTCGTGTCGGTGACGGGGAACCTGCTTTCTGCTATGCCCTGCTGAAAGGCTTCAATGGGTCCTTTTTGCCGATGTGACTACCTCTACCTGAGAAAGATGCTGTTCCCACAAGAATACCAGGGAAGCCTGGTATGCTGGGTGGTCAGTGGCTGGCCTTCCTGACTGTGTTGGGGTACTGAAGGCTACAGTCCCCTCTCTGTGCAAACAGTTGTTGGGCCAGGGATTATGAGGTCTCAGAAGTAATTTGTGAATGGCTCGTCTTAAGGGATAGGGCTGTTGTATAGGAAAGGGCTTAGCTCTGGTGGAGAACACTTTACCCTGGATACCCTCAGCCAGCCAGCCCCATCCAATCAAGTGGAATTCCCCTTTGATTTTTAATTAACTGTCTTCCAAATGTAGTGTTTCCTTTTTTAGAGGATGTGAAGAAGGCACAACCTAACTTTTCTGAAGAGTTTTTTCTCTGTCAAGACTCAACAGCAGAATGACATTATGAAAAGATACTCAAATTCTCTGAAGGGAGATGGCTGATTTTCCCTCCTCGACTCTAGATCCAATATTCAGGAACATGAAAAACATGTCCCAGCAGGTTAAAAGCATCTTCAAGTATGTAACTGTCATGGAAGCCAGTGTAGGCTGAAGAATGGGAGTGGTGTAAATGATAGGGATAACTCTGATAACATTTTCCTGCTGAAAGGAGAGAACTGGCTGCACTTAAGTGACAAAACCAGCTCATTGTCCAGGGGCAGCAAGAGACAGCTGCTCCCTAAGGGAGGACAAGCTGGGAGATGAGGGTGACCCCAGCCTGGGCAGTGATGGGGAACAGCCCTGCAGGGTATGAACAAGGTGGGCAGAGCTTGATGGTTCCACCAACATTCCCAGTTCAGGCAAGAGGTGAACCAGATCCAGGGTCTGCAAAAGGTGTACCATCAGGAAGAAATGGATCCATAGAGCCAGAGCTTGTCACAAGGCTACAACATGGATCCAAAGTTCATCCAGAAGACAAAGCCAGAGACAGGACTGTAGACAAGCAACAGGCTAGGGCTATGCTTATACAAGCCAATAATTTGCACTCACTTCTTTTCTAATCAAGATATCTTATGATTTTGATCATTCCAAGGTACTCCTGAGTCTCTCTGGATTCCATATGACAGGAAAACAATGTGAACTGAGGGGAACAACATGGTATCTTCCCTAACATTCACTTATGGTAAAAAAATCCATTACTTTCAGTGAAACATATGCTGGCTTGTCTTCTTTTTAAATGGAATTTCATAAGGCTTCTTGAATCTCTCTGACCTAATTTAACCATGCTAGATCTAGTGAGGTTTGGATTTTATTCAGTGCAGAACACAGGTCTTTGGGACAAAAGGTCATATCATCTTTCTTTGATGAATGGTATTATTAGAACAAATTTGCTATCCAGGCAGAGATGATCTGTTTCAAGTTCTACCCAATATTTACAAGATGAAAGTTGCTGTTTTTGTTACCACACATATTTTCCTAAAAATTCAGATTTATCCAGCAAAACAGACCAACTTGTGTTGAATTATCTCAAGGACATGTACATTTTGTTATTACAGTGTCATCTTTATGATCTATTTTCTTAAAGTTTTTTGTCTGGTGTTCAGAGGAACAACATGTGCCATGTACAATTTGAGGATGCCATTGGATACAGCCAGCTCAGAAGAAAAAATCAACTATTCACAAAGCTTAGCACATTGCCATTATCACAGGTAGCATTCCTCCTTTTGCAAATCCTTTAAAAGGCCAGCTTTGTAAGAGCAAAGCATAGTTATTACTGTTTATTGTTGTGTTATTTTCTCTGTTCCACACCACTGATCATGTTTTATTTACCAGTCAAATTTTGCATTATTAATGGAGAGTAAAATTTAAGGCTTAATTTCAGAGGAACAAACCCTCCGCTCTTAGCATAGCCGTTCGACTGAACCCTCCAACTGTCTTCTCATCTTTCCCCTTTGCACAGCACATCATTTCTTTTAGGCCAGTGTTCTCCTCAGAAATGTTTGATCTTTTTGTTTGTTTGGGTTTTTTTTTTGTTTTTGAACAGACAAAGTTACCTAAAAAAAAGGACTTAGTGTCATCTCTACAGCTTGTGTGAGAGCAAGGACAACAGCTGCCTCCTGAAGTTGGCACCTGGGATGGATAGAGTCCCCTCAGTGAAAGGCACGTAATGAAGTTGCACTGAAAAGCAAAAATGATCTGAGAGCAGAAAGCAGGACAATCTTGTGAATATAAAATTGGGAGCCTCCAAGGAGAGCCTGTGAGTTAATTATTGTGAGGCTTTCAGTCTCTGGGGCCTCTTGAGCATGTTTTCTTTGACTTCCTTCTTGACCTGCCAGGGCCTGCCCATGTGGACTTCCTTGTCCTGCAGGTCTCTCCTACAGCTTTTAACCTACATGCCCTCAGCTTTGCAGTGGGATGAATAGACTTGTGATATGGCTTACAGTAAATGTAAGCCATACATTTACATGGTGGTGTTGGGTTGACAGTTCGACTTGATGATTTGAGAGGTCTTTCCCAACCTTAAGATTCTATGAATCTATGAAATTAACTTGCTTGTTCTGCCTTTCCTTGACTCTTCCATCAGAAGGTAGCACAAAGATCCCCTGGAGATGAGGCAGGGAGATCTGGAAGACATCCTTGGAAATGTCAGCCTAAAAAATAGACTGGATTTGGGGAGTAAGAGTGTAAAAAAGAAGAGCTCAAGTGATAGCTCCTCTCCAGTGCTATGTAGATTCCCTGTCAGCTTTGGGAGTTTCAGGTTTGTGAAATCAGGGCGTTTAAGCAGATACCAAAGG
The DNA here is from genome assembly GCA_013400195.1 of Aramus guarauna. Classification (NCBI taxonomy): domain Eukaryota; kingdom Metazoa; phylum Chordata; class Aves; order Gruiformes; family Aramidae; genus Aramus; species Aramus guarauna. The sequence continues at coordinate 2,236,061 of VXBL01003189.1, forward strand.
CTGACTAGTGACTTTAGTCACTTAATACTGCAGTGCCTAAATATGCTGTAAAGGGAATAAGAGAGATTAGACACAGTGTATGGAAATTAAACAGCTTTGACATGTCTTTAGGCACCTGACAAGGGAGCAGCCAAAACCTCTAATTACCTGAAAGTTTGGCTCCATGAGTACATAGGGAAGCTGAGCACTGGGCTTTCCTTTTAGAAGAAAGGAGTGTTAAATATGCAGTGATTCAACTGTATTTATATAAAAAAAAGGAGAATTTTTCCATATGTTTTTTGTTTTGCATACAGAGAAACTTCAAAGACTTCGTCACTGTTTATTTTTATAAACAAACACATAAAACCATATATACAACTGTACAAATACACAATATTGAACCATGGAGGGGGATGTGTGTGTACATATACACAAACGCATACATTAAATTATAGTTTGGTGGTGGATCCAAAACTACTACAGGCACAGGGCAAGGTCCCTTAAAAAGTACTATTGTGTTAAGAAATTACATTTTGCACAATTTGGGAAACTTCCCATGTCAGAAGGACAGGAAAGGGTCCTTCCTGCTGGATGCACGGTGGCTAAACATGGCTCTGGCCCCACCGGGGCTGCAGTTATCGTCCTGCAAACCTTGCTGAGAAGACTGCAGAACCTGCACACCAGCAGCGGTTTTCTGATTCCAAGTACCATATCACTCCCTGGCACACATATTTTCCTTGGCTGAATCCCTCAGTGCCTTAGTAGCTGTATGAGAAAGCTATGCAAAGCCTGGTTGAACACGGGAACTTCTGCACCTTGTACGTCTTGTGTGCAGGATGAACCAAGGCAAATCCTAAGTCATCTCGTTGCATTTGGAGTAGTGACAACTCGTCGACACATGGAAAGGGGCCAGCTACCAGGCCAGCTCAGTTTTCCTTGTTTAATCTCTTAAGCACATTTTCAGGCTTAACTGCTTGAGTGGCAGAACCTCCATCAGCAATTTAAAAAAGCAATTATTTTGAATCTGTTCAGAAAATATTTTTATCCGCAAGATTCTGCCCTGCTACTGCATATTAGAAATGGTATGAATCACTCCGAAATATTAATTGATAAGATTCATGACCTTAAAAACATTATTAAGAGCAGGATATAAGGCATGCACAGTCTCATTCTGGCCAGGGGGGACACAGCATTTTAATGAAAGAGTGTTAATTATCTCAAAGACAGTAGAAAAATCTTTAGCGGAATAGAAAAGTTCCATATATGATCGGTCGTGCATTACGTCCTTCACTTAACACAAAAAACTATACCGGATGAGTTATAACTCTGCAAATCCCTACTGGAAAAGTCACTTCTGCAGAAAGTATTTTTTTCATACCACTGTGCTCTTCTGAGCCACCATACAAAGGCATGAGTGGCAGCTCTGTTTCCTCTGATCTTCCTGCTACTAACAGTTCAGCTTTCGTAAGAGCGATCTATTGTCTGTACTTACTGAATGACATTTAGGAAAATTTCCATTTGTGTTTTTCTGTGCATGCAGTGAAACTTCCAACATCCTTCACTGGTTATCGCGGTGTCAGAGATTAAAGAGACCCAGTGGCTCGCCTAATTCACTGCGCCTGCCTTTCTCCTGCTCAAGCTTGTCCTATTTTTCAGAAGTGTTTACCTGATTAGCACATGCAATTACTGATGTGTGCATAAGGCTCAGTTCAGATTTTGAATGTTCCCTGAACCTTTCCCTCTAGATCAAAGCTCCTGTGTCCTCCCACGCCAGATCAGCCTCCTGCTGCAGTCGGTGTGACTTTGGCTGTTAACTTTGGCCCGTGAGCACATTCCCGGAGCGCAGAATTAGGTGTGGGCTCCAGCACTTTGCTGCATCAGGACCTTTGTTAGAAATGGAATCCAAGCCTTCATGTTTTTACATTATCAGTCATTTGTGAATTCTTTATAATTTTTTTAATGACTTTTGCAGAGAGCAGTCAGATGCTATTAAAGTTTTACTGAATTAAATTGGAGAAACTAATTTTGCTCTTAGTATTTTATTTCAGTGTGTAACTTGATTTTTAAGAAGCACTTTGTATTGCATGGCCGTTTGCATTTGCTTTATAAGCATAACATAAAGGTTTCCCTGGAGTCATGGAAAAATTACCTTCTACGTCCCCTATCTAATTAACACCATGTATGTTGCCTAACTCCTTATAATTCACTCCTGTGCACAGTATATAGAACATGATTGGAAAAATAATTTGAAGCAATGAGAAAAAAATGCCTTTTGTCATATATATGATATGGCCAAATACGCTTCCAATCAAATTAGATTAAAAAAAGAAAGGACAGCAGCACTAAGATATCTGATGTTGAAAAGAGACACCAAAGGCTTAATTAAAAAGTGTGGTTGTATTTTTAAAGGGGACTACATTTAAAGCATAGTAATTAAACCCTTCTTGCTGAATAGCTCGGTGACCTGTCCGTGTCCAGGGCTGTAGCTGCCTGGCTCCCTGGTGAGAGCCCCGATCCGGTGTTCGATGGGTCACAGAGGAGCTGCTAAGCCCCCGGCGTGTTCTGGTGGGTCACAGGTTTCCAGGAGGGAGAGCAGTCAGCCGGTACACAGTTAATTGCAGGGCTGGGGTCTATCGTGAGGACATAGCCAGATGAGCTGCTGCAATCAAGTAAATCCAAGTACTGCCTCGCAGCTGAGGGGGTGGTAAGACTTTAAACCGTTTTAACCAGATTGTAAGTGCCGTCTGACCAGGCTGTGGGGATTTTTCATTCTTTTTTTTTTTTTTTCTTTCTTTTTTTCCTCCCCTTTCTCCCTGTGGAGCCTGGAGGGCTAATATGATTTGGAGAGAGAGCAAGTGTCAGTGGACTCAGTTCTTGCTAGTGCATCATCAGTGGAACCAAATTCCAAATGAAGAGGTTAACCCCTTACCCTCTGCAGATTCACTGAAGTTAATCAGATCATGTGTGTGTAAGCCGGGGCACCGCTAAAGGCAAGAGGCTGGATTTTGCATCCGGCATAAATTACACATGGAGGCGGAGAGCTGGGGCACATGCAAGGAACTGAACCAGTTCACAGTCCCCCAGCCATGTCACGTCATGTCAGCCAAAGGCAGACTTTGCTCATGCTGCAAAGTTGTCACCTTTTCTAGGACCTGCCACAGCAGGACTCGGTTTTGACCTGCCACTCCTTTGCTCCCTTCGTATGAGAGGGACATCCCCCCTCCGTCTTCCCTGTGGAGAGTCAGCTCATGGAGGACTCCACGAGCCTCTGGCTTTCGGATATTGCTCGCTGCTGGGCTCTCCTCAGCAGGGCTTGTCACCACTGGGTGTATCCGGGTGTTTTAAGGTCACATTGCATTTCCTTACCAGAGGAAGAGAAGGAAAAGATATAAATATATAGTCATCTTTTCTATATTTGCACTTAAAAAATAAACATTCCCTTTTTATGCTTCTAAGAAGATGTGGTGTGATTTCCCAGAGAAGGAGGGGGAAAGAGGGCTGAGAAGAAAGGTAACTAGGAAAAAAAAAGGCTTTTGATTTAAAAAAAAATAAATGTATGTGTTTATTTTGTCCAGAAAAATTAAAATGTCCTCCCTTTTCAGAAATCACTGATTTTCCACTGGAAAAAAGGGGGGGAAAAAGGAAACAGAAGTTTCTCACTTGCTGACTGTTTTGGGGAAAGTAAGTAAATGCAATGCAAATTTTCTTCTCTGTATCCTTTGGTACCAACCAGCTCTCCGTCCTTTTTCAGACTTTCAGGGAAGAGAGCCAACCCTCCTACCTCCTCTACCCTGGAGTGAGGATCATGACTCACCCCTCTGTCATGGGTCCTTGTGTCACCACCCGCCATGGCTGATGTGCGGGTCACCCCGTGGCAGCCCTGCACTCCTCCTCCACATGTCTTTGTACACCCACTGACATGGAAATAGCAGTCTATATGGTCTGCTGGTGTAAGCTGACGTCCCACTGACTTTGGCTCAGCTCATCTGATATGTGTCAGCTACTGATTTGGCCCTGCCCAGGACAAGGGATGTTCATGCACGTTGAAATGGGTGGAATTACTCCGGAGTGATGCTCATGTACATGAGAGCACAGACTGTGAAGAAACACTGCCAGGCTTATAATTTCACTTGAAAAAGCGGACTTCAAAGGTGTCTGATAGATGTCTCACACAAGGGAAGGAAAGAAGACATAATATTTGACAAATTGGTTAGAACTTCAAAAAACAAGGTGTAAAGTATACGCTGGTGGCATAGCCATGGTGGTCTAAGGGATGTGACTCAGGCATTTTGGGAGGAAGCATTTTGCACCAGAAATTACTAATTTGGCTTAAGCAAAAGGCAGCTAAAATGATACCTTCTTAAGCAAAGGTGACCAGAATTAGCAAGTTGGTTCCCTCCGGTATAAATCCAGGCAGTCCTCTCTGCAGTCCCACATATATTGTATGTAGGGCCTAAGATCATTTGAGATCAAGCTTAAAATATTTCTGTCCCCTCCCTCCCATGAATTATGATTTTTTTTTTTCCTTCAGGAGGAAGAAAATCTGTCCTGAATATCTATTTTCCTTTCCTTTCTCATTCCTTCCATATCCCCAAAGCCCTGCCTCCCCTTTTGCTTTCTTATTTCGGATGTGCAGGATTTCAGAGCTCCCTCCTCCCTTTCCGACCTTGGTCCCATGCCTTTCCTGAGTGAATTACGAGGCATCTGCTTTGGGTGGGTTGGTCACTCTGCCACTCACTTGTGAGGTGCTGGAGGACTCTGCTGTGGATTCAGAAATGCTGCAGATACTTGACATAGAAAGAAGTCAAGTGAGCAGTATGAGATGTTTATTAATTGGGAGATGCATATCTCATATGCTGAAATGGAGTGTAGAGAGAAATTAGTTCAGGGTGCTGAAACATAGGCACGCCGGCTGATGGTTATTTGTCATTTGCTAGGGGAAGGGATCAGTTGTAAACCAAATTCCTTCCTGCATTAACCAAATTGCCTATTGCTCTGGATATATCTTTTATTAAATCAAATCTTTCCAGCTCTAAACTGCAGCTGTCAGTTCTTGAATCAAATATATTGACTATTAAACTTGTCACCTGAGAAATGACGTCAATATTCTATTCCAAACAGATAGCAGTTGTTTACCAGTCTCTGAGCTGATAAAGAAGATACACAAAATACTACAATTTGGGATTACATAAAACACACTGAACACCTTCCAAACTGAATTGAGATCAGCTTTCCTGGTCACTGCAAATGGAGCTTTATGCCTACAGAGAAGCTCTTCTTTCCAACTTCTCTTTTAGGGACACTGGTATATGATCATGTAGTGTGGCACTAATAGCGTATAAATGAGCTTCACTTATCAATATGGTAGTAATTGGCTGATGAGCAGAGCTCACTAGATACTGAAATTTTGGAAGGGAAAACATGTATTGTTCTGAAATGCGACCAAGTTACATTTCAAGATTTCCCACAGAGTGAGAGTAGAAGGTAAATGAGAGAGGGACTAGTCAGTGTGAAAATCAAGAGAACTTTAGATTTTCATCTTTTGAAGATTTATTTTTTTTTCTTTTTGAAGCCCATGCATGCTGTGACTGCATTTATATTCTGGGCTAAGGGCATCCCTCAGCCCTGGTTTTCTAACCTAGATCAGGTCTGTGTCTTGGCCACAGGTCTGGATTTTTCTTCCATGGAAACAAGCATCCGGTCGGGCTGTATGTGCCCAACCTGCTCTTTGGACAGGCTGAGGAGTTGAGTGTTTGTACAGAGAAGTGTTCCCATCTCACCCACCCTATAAACAGCTTAAATTCTTTGGACTTCCCCAAAGCTTCAGGGTTTAGGGACTTCCAGGCTCCCAGTGCCCGGCAGCTGGGTCAACCAAAGAGGAGACTGGGAAAGCCCAAAAAGCAAATTGCCAAGCAGGAAAAATGGGCAGAGTGGTGTAAGACAGGAGATGTTTTAGGGCTGGTTTCTCCCTGACTGCTCACCCTCTGCAGAATGGGGAGATGTCTGTCCCTTGGCAGCCAGCTAACACTTGTCTTCCTCGCCTTTTTCAAGGGCATGGTTATCCTGACCGGGACTATGGTGACTTAGGGCTTCCATTACAAAATATTTTACTTTGAAAGGTTCCCTGAAGAATTTAGAGAAGAAACTACTTCATTTTTGAGTCACCCTGACAATGCCTCATCTCCTGCAGGGCTGTGAAGAGTACAAAGCACTGTGTTTTGCACAGCTGCCACGCTGGTCCTGTGCATCTCTCACAGAGCAGTCCAGCTGTCTAACCTTAAACCCTGTGAATATTATAAAAACAAAAAGCAAGGCAATGAGTGAAGCCACTGACCCTGGTTTCTTGCACCCTGAGCTTCCACAGCAGAGTTCTGGTTTCTGAAAATAAGTTTTTTTTCTTTTGGAAAGTCCTCTCTTTTTATACGGAAGGGTTAAAAATCAAATTCCTCAATTCAGGTAAGCAGGAGTTTAGTGTGCTGGAGAGCTGGTTCCAAATATTATAACTCGCCTCCCTTTCTGGTAAAGATCCACGGACAGCTTTTGAGCTGTGCACGCTCAGCACGAACGATTGCTGCAGTAAGAGTCAGGAGCTGGGCTCAGGCATGCAGTTGGGCTGGGGCTCAGCTGAGTGAGGTTTAATTCCTCGAGCTGACATGGCTTTCCTGTGTGATTCTTGGCAGGTCACCAAATCTCCCTGGGCCTCACTCCCTGTCTGCAAAATCACACCTCTCGGACCTGCTGCCTCTCGAGAGAGCTGAGGAGAGGCCATTTGTTATTATGTGTTTATAAATTGGGGGCTTTCCTCTTGGACAAGGCCCCCAGACAATCTCATAACACCAATTGCAAGATAAAGCAGGCAGATTATCTTAAATAGTCTGGCAGATGTTGGAGAGGCTCCAGCCACGAAGCAGTCAGGAGGTATAATGCAAGCTGCTTGTACGGCGCTGAAAAGACTCACCATCCTTTTGTAGCTCACCCCTCGTGAAAAACCCATGATTTATTTATTGAGGAGCAGTTTCTGAGTCACCTTCTTCTCCACATTATGAAAACACTGAGAAAGTGAGTCATTTTTGAGGAACAGAGCCTGCAGCACTCAGTTCTCACCCTGCTGCCTGGAACAGGAGAGGGAGAGCCCAGCAGGTGGGCTTGGAAGAGAGGGAGAGGGGGAGATGCATCATGCTTTTCTCCAAGGGTTGTCATCCGACCTTGGGAAAGTCACATAGCCTCTTCAGGATTTAAACTGTAAACTGAGAATGGTGGCCTGGCCTTGCTCAGAAGGGTGTTTTTTATAGGATGACACCATTAGAGATGTGAGACTGTCGGCTTCTGTGGTAACAGGGTCTTTTGAGAAGCCTTGGACAGGGAGAGTGATAAAAGTGCAGATGCAATAACTGACTCTAAATGTGTAAAATGTGGCTGCAAAACCAGCCAGAGTCATCTGTTCCCCATGTTTGCAGTGGATGGAAGAAAAGACAATGTCCTGAACTTAGAGCAAGGAAAGACATAACTTAAATGTTTGGAAAAACCTCCTGGAAGTGGTGTTGAATGCCGGAGTGGATTGTCTGGGGAGAGGGTGGACTCTCCAGCCCTGGGATTTTAACCCCGGTTAGATGCACATCTGTTTGGGATGGTTCAGGTGGAGCTGCTTCAGGCTGCTTATTTCTGGCTCTGCGCAGAGGAGTTGACTGTATTCCCTGAACAGGCTGGCCTTTAGCAACACCCTCTGTTACTGACTGTCTCAGCACATCGGAGTGCAAAGACAAACATTTGATTTGCCTAATTATTTACTTCGTTCATTTCTGTCCTGCTGGTCTTTGATATCTTTCCTTCCACCAGTGGCACAGACAAGAAAGTTCAATGCTTTCCCCTGTTTGTGAGAATTTGCCTCTCCATCCATCAAACCCTCCTTTGATTTTGACGTTGGTCCTTGCTGCCTTCCAGTCCATGTCCAGTTGCAGGACTGACTCCACCCTGCAGGCATCATGTAGCTGTTTTCGGCCGCACATATTTGCTAATCAGGGTATTTGATAACAGTTGGCCTTTAGTTTCCTCTAGCTGGTGGGCTGTTCATTGAAGTGTTCAGGCTTTCTGGCTACTGCTGCCTGGCACTTGGAAGAGGCGTTAGCAACTCTTCCAGAAGCTTTAATATCACAAATGGGAGCTTCCTGCTGATGAAGAGCGAAGAACACAGCATCAAGATGAAAGTCCACCTCTGTGTCTGGCTTGCTTTCACTGTTCTCATGAGGTGAGCTGGAGTAAGTTTCTCCTCTGTGTCCCCTCTGGCAGAGCTGTCCTGCCCATTTCCACCCCTGCCCTCCCCAGCAGAGTATCCGGTAGGCAGTTGTCTGTCTCCCTTCTCTCACCTCTCCTCTGTGTGACTTCAATCTGCGTTTTGCTCTGTCGCGGCACTCTGCCCTCATGGAACCACCTCCTGCCAGAGCTGGTGCTCCCTGTCCCGCTCTGTCCGTGGCAGACCCATCCCTCCCCTCCCTGTCAGCCCATGCAATGGGGGGTAGCACTTCTCACGGGACCTGGGAGACACCAAGGGACGTAACTTTTCTCTTCCAGGTCCCCTGTTGGGGACTTTGGCTTTCCCATCCTTTGCCTCAGACTGCAAGGTGGTATCTCCAGTCAGCCTCTTGCCTTATGAAGGTCTCTAAATCACTGACCTCCCCTGTAAGGAGCATGAGGTCTGTCCACCCCTCTCTCCTTCCTGCTGGTTGACTTAGCAGGAGGGCCACTGGATCATGAGGAATCAGGGTATCAGTGAGTTGAGGCCACTCTGAAACAACCAGTCTTTCAAGAGGAAAAGAAGTGAAGTCTCACTGCATGACCTAGAAAACACTCATCCCTGGTGCCCTTCTGCTCGTAGGACAAACAGCTCTGCAAGCAGGTTCTGGCCAGCACCACCAGCAGCATCGTGTTGCTTGAATCCTGAGGAGGTGAAGGTACCATCTGTGTTGTGTTCATGCCACTGACAGAAGTTGAGGCATCAATCCTTATCTGCCTCTCTGTGTTGGATCTGCATGTGAAGACAGCTGCTAAGTTTGGGTAGAAGATTTGCTCCCTCTGCTTGATGCATGGTCAGCTGTCAGTGCCTGGGAAGAGAATTGTGGGAGGCTGTGTGGTATTCCCTGCAAACTGGGAAGGGTCAGTTAGGAGAGCAAATAAAACTCATGGATGTAAAGAATGGGATAGAAAGTCCTTAGGATACAACCTTGTGAGTGTTTCACCATTTCGTAGATCAGTGGCACTGAAATTTCTGTCTGAACAAGGAGATAGAGGAAGGCATCTTTCAGGAAGAGAGGAGAAAAACATCTCTTTTCACAATTTACATAGACTGTGTGAGGGATGCCAAGTGCCCTCTACATCAGCCACACACAGAGCTGGTGGGTGGAAAAAACCTCCTGGATGATCACAAGGACACAAGGCTGTAATCTGGCCCACAGCGAACGGTCACCACGTTAGCAGGTGGGGGTTTCCACCCATCGGAGCTGTGAGTGTCTGCAGCAGTGAGAGGGGAAAGCTGCAGACGAGTTTTATGATGAAGGTTGATGGATTTTGAATAGTCTCCTGAGTCCTTCCAGTGCTACATTTCTAAAAAAGATACTGGAGAAAAAGAAGAGCTATAGAAGGAATAAGAGAAATGCTAAGATACAGCAAACTGTCTTTGAAAAGAGACTGTGAAAAATTAGAAGTGTGGGAGGCAGCACGCTAAAAGTAAAAAAAGAGGAAAAACTCCAAAAAGCACTCCCACCCTCTATCAAATGGTGCAGGGAGCATAAATCAGGCTTTGCTGCTCCCCCTCCTCATCAGACAGGAGCTTCCAGTATCACTGAAAGGCAATACATGGCAAATTTATTCACTCAGCCCCACAGCGACGCAGCGCACAAGTAACCTGTGGGAAGTGGCTGCCATTAGCATCACCGAGTCAGAGAGTCTAGCAGGAAGGATTAGAAGTGGATAGGGCTGGTGAGAACATCTGTGGTTACATATGAACGGATAAAAATAAGCATTATAAACTTGCATGCTTTCAGGCACAGGCAACCTCAAACTCCTCAGGGCGAAGAAACTTCCCTTATAAATAGGTTATTCCATAACGGTCCATGGCATTAGCCATCAGAGACAGGATACCGGACTAGATGGGCCCCTGGCAATTCCTCTGGAGAAACTATCTTTCCAAAATAAAGTCCCTAAAAAAATTCCCTGCAACAAAGAAGAAATTATTGAGTTGTTTATTAAATAAATTAATTTGAATAGGGAGAACAGCAGTTCCTTTGTTTCCCCCTCAGTTTGAACTATGGGGCTCGGAAGGGAAAATGAAACCACTGCTCCGAGGAGCAGAACAGCATCCTCAGCGCTTGCTTCTTCCAGAATAAAAGGCCTATATTTAGAGGATTCCAAGTATTAGAGATATACTGAGCTGGCAACTGGTTTGGGCAAATTTCCAAACCCATCTGAATTTCTACAGAAGTTAGACATTTCAGTAACACGAGCAGTTCCGAAGAGAGCCGAAAATAATGTTTTGCTGTCTTTACAGCCCAACCTGCCGTACTTAATACAGTTCTGAGAGGAAGTGCTTGATAGGATTTGATGCAATCAATATTAAACTGCATCTGAATTTAGAATGGGTGTGGTTTTGTGCGTATACTCACATACACACAAGCCCATAGACACTCTGAATGCGCATGTATAGGTATATACAGAGTAAGGTATGCAGGCTTTTCTATCAGGTTCATTACCTGCTTAATTATGCATTCATTCATTGTCTTTTGACATCTGTCTGTCTATCTAGACATCTGTCTACCTGCCTATGATGGGACTTATCTAGCATGAGTGTATTAGAACCGAAGTCAGGCTCTAAATTCATGCAGAGTTGTCCACTTTTGATTTAAAAGCTCTAATAACTCTGTTTTAAAGGAGAAATACAGATGCATGAGACTATGATAAAGGATGGCAAATGCTATGCCTCTGAATCACTGTTACAGTTGCAGAGTCCCCTAGTCAATATTTTGCAGATACCTCAGGCTGATACGACAACCATGCTAGGTACAAATTGCATCTTGCTTTAAGAGAAGTAAGTGATTTTTATAGCTACCTTCCAGAGTATCACAGTGGAAATAACAGCAATTTCTGTAGTGAGTCTTTCATCACTCCATGTAATCCGCCCTTCCTTCCCCCCATTTTTGATTGATCATACATTTTGCATAGACCATTTGGGCGGGTGATTCCTATGCTTGTTCTTTATCTGAGAGTCAATGTTTTCACAGGGGAAAATTACAGCTTGTTTTTTATTTCTGCATTGGTCCGGTGTGATCTAGAGGTATTTGTCCTACCTCTTTAGCTCTTTTTAGGGGTGCCTTTATTATAATGTGATCATCCCGATGAGAACAGAAGCTACATTCATATACCTCAGTGTTTGTCCCTATGCTTTAAGTTTCATAATGGCTGCGCACAACCAAAGGCTTCAAATCAGCAATGGAAAATTTTAAGCACAGAAACTCAAGTAGAGTTTAGCCGGCGTGAATCTGGGCTGCAGTATTTCAATTTGCAATAAGAGGAACTCAGTGTACCTTGGATACTGCCTCATATTAATAAACATGTATGGATTTAAGGTTGGCAAAAGAGAATCCAAGCAGACCCCAAATCAGAAACATCTAAGCGCAGCTGAAAATGCATCAAAGTGATTAATGTAAAAATCATTGGCTTGCTTAGTCGATTGCAAGTGCCATGACTTTTTGATCATGCTGGAGTTTTCCTGATTGCACACTTCCATCCAGGTCTAGTACCAGGCACCTCACCTGGATGTTGGTGCTTGTGTGGGCTGTCTTTACTGCAAAGTAGCTGTTAGGTGTGGACAGAGAGACATAAGGATAAGTCAGATAGTCTGTCATCAGATATGATGTCACAAGTGTCTGAAAGTCGCTCATTCCTGAGTGGCAGGGCTTCCTGACAGAGTCTTTGCCTGATCTGACAGCTCTGACAGCTCTAGGAGCTGCTTGGAGAGGATCCAGCCTGTCAGACCTGGGGAAACTCAGAAAATCCAGCGAGGCTCACAAGTCCAGGATGCCACAAAGTCAAAAGAGAGAGTGTGGTGATGCATTTGAGAGAAGTGGGGTTTTTCTCTGTGACCTATAAACACCAGGGCATCTAGGACCTTCTCTGATGGGGCTTTGAAAAAGAAATGCACAGAAAAGCAAGTCTATTGCCAGTGGTACATATGTAATGCAGCTATTACTGTTAATGCATACGTGACAAAGATTTTGCCGTCTTGTTAGTTAGGAACTATTATGAGGTCACCATTAGATAAATTTTATACTCATTTTATCATCCTCTTGGATATACAGGCTGACATTTCTAAACTATTTGTTAATTTTAGTGAAGTGCATGAGCACAGCTCAGGAAACGTAGGTTTTCTTCTCCAAGCATTAATAAAAAGATTTGTTTCAACCTATTTTTAAACATTTTGGTAGTGTTTTTTAAATAGCATATATAAAAATTTTTTCTAGCAAATTGCTAGAAACAAGAGCTTAGATCAAACCCATATGGCTAAGTGATTTGAGTGAATGTATAAATGAAAACTTCTCTTTCAGATACGTCAGACATTAAGATGTGACCTTCAAAACTGTTCAGTGGAAATGAGTTCAACAGACTCAGACTGTTTAAGCTAAGCAATTGCCCGTATATTAACTCCTATTTGAAGGGGATAGACAGAAGCCAGGATAACTCCATCTCCCAGAAATCCCTTCTTTGTGAATCCCTTGCCCGATTCATCTTTGTTAGGGTTTGTTTCGTTGAGTGTGTTCTTCTGGGATACGGCTTTTTAGGCTCAGGAGAGGATCCCCAAATACAGCCATCTGCAGCTTTGCTCTTAGTGTCATTTATGTTGCTTCATTTTCCTAATTCTTGCTTCATTATCTTCTAGTCTGGCTCCTATTATTTTTCTTAGTAAGGAATATATTGTGATTTGAATTCTTTGCACCCTTTTAAATAACATGACCATTTATTTGAAGGCCTGAGTCTGTCCTCTTAAGCCACTTGCCACTCTGTGGAAGTCATGTTCTTGTATGTCCTGTTTGCTGTTGAATAATGTTTGAAACAAATCTTACTGGCCATCAAATGAAACGCTTGGGGCTGATTTTTTTTTTTTTTTTAAATCCCTGAAATACCAGTCTCACAAAATCAATCTGGGCTTGGAAGACTAGGCTGTGCTCTCTCTTTCTCTTGCCATCAATGAAGAAATCTGCTGTCATGACAATGCTATGGAAAAGGTGGGAGTTGGGCAGAATGGTTCTTGCTCTCTCATCACAAAGCTCAGAGAAAAAATGTACTAGAGATCATAAACCAAACAGATGCTGAGTACAGGGTGTGCACATGGGTCCCAATTCTAGGCTTATAGAATGGTTTGGGTGGGAAGGGACCTTTAAAGGCCATCTAGTCCAATGCCCTGCAATAAGCAGGGACATCTTCAACTAGATCAGATTGTTCAGAGTCCTGTCCAGCCTGCTCTTGAATGTTTCCAGGGATGGGGCATCCACAACCTTATGTGCTGCTATTAAACACAGTAGCAGGGTCCTATTGTGTGCCTCACATAGTGTTACTGCTGAGGGAAGTCAGTATACATAAAATAAAAATTAAGCTTGGGAAACAGGTCTTTTGAGTCAGAAAGTGTTAATTTTCACAGACAGTTTTGGGTTTTTGTTTGTTTAACATAACACCTTGGAGATCCTAAGAAACTTTGTTCCTTTTGAGATCCTGACTTGCTCTTACTGCCTTATGACAGATGGGATTTTGGGGTAGGCAGGAACCCCAGGATGTAAACAACATGCTGCAAAACACAGTGCTCAGGCCTTGCTGATGAAAGGGCTTTCTGTCTTCTTGCAGGGCTGAACACTAATAACTTCCAAAGAAACCGCAGCATAGCATGGAAAAACAGGTCAGTAATTGCGCAGGATGCTCTCCGGCTTAATGCCGTATCTTTACGTGCTTGTCTGCCTGTTCAGTGCACCTGTGCACATGGACACATTTGTGCACACATACCAATTCCTGTGCGTATGTACCTCCTGAAGATGACTGCCAGGAGTAATTCTTCTCCTTCAATCGTTCTGTCCGGATCCTCTCACACACAGAGGCTGCTGAGGCATATTGCAGATCTCAGCCCAGTGAGTGTGTGCGTAGGCACAGATTTGTACTTCTGGTGGTTCAGTGGTGTGTAATGCTCTCTGTGTAATGCTCAAGTGGCTGTGATTTGATCTCTGATAGCCCTACTCAGACTTGAAAAGGCATCCACAGTTTCCAGAAAGTGCTCTCGATGCTGCAGAGCACCAGGCCAGGGAGCCGCTGCACAGCGGAGTTTCCCACAGGAAGCGAGGTGTCTGCACTGACCTTGTGCTGATGAAATTCTTGGCTGATCCCGACAAGGTTCAGCTCCTGGAGTATTAGCGGTGAAGCTGACATCCTCTGGACTCCATGGAGCATGACTGGGAACAGCACGAACTGCGGAGCCCAGGACAAGGAAGCACAATTAAATAAATACCCCCTTTTCCTGCGCACAAAGGGAGAATTGATACCCCAGTCAAAAAGCCAAGTGCTGTTACAGCAGTTCTCTGTTATAGGCATGTGTTTATTGGCTTTAATAAAGTGTCAGAGAGGATGCCAATGCAGATTTGTGGAACAGATATTAAAACATCCTTTAAAACTATTTGTTATGTATGGTTGATGTAGCGTGGGCAGTCTGGTGTCTTAAATAACAAATGGGAGCAAAGATGCAAAATGTCTTGCTTTGAGGTTTTAGATCACAGCTGACAACTTTACTCCCTGTAAAGGAGGGTGTAATCACTGAGCAGATCTGAAAGATCTCGATAAGGCACAGTAGTCTGCATCCTTAGGGAGGTGAGCTGTTTCACAGAGATACATTTAACCCTTTGATTTGATAAAGACTCAAACCATCACCTCTGTTCATGTCCTCCCAAGGAAACTGCAGGATTTGTTTGGTGAATGTGCTGTTGAAAACACCTAGCGTGAACCTGATCAGAGCATGTGAGCTTGTGATCTCTCTTTGAGAGTGTCAACATCGGGCTTTCTCCAACCTGACTACAGGAATAGACTTCCCATGACAAAGTGAGAAGCACGAGCCCTTGTGACTGCAACATGAGACTGTGTGCTGAACTTACTCAGAGTCAGAAAGGGAAGGAGTGATGGGAAACATCACCTGTGCTGCTGTACTGACCTGGCTGCTCTTCTAGACTCTATTTGGTGGAGCGATCAGTATGGTGCTGCTACAAAGTTTAGTGGAACCAGCAAGTGTGAAAAATATTTTCTATTGATAGAATGGCTAAGCTAACTTTACAGTTGAAATCTTACCTCTCGCATTTTTTGACTGCTGGAATATAAGGCTCAATCCTTTTCATTTTATTGTTTCTAGTACCTTCTCTGCATTTGATGAACAAGGCTGAATTAGGACCTTTGAGCAGGAATCCTCTCCAGCCTGAATGCTGGAATCGGCATTTGCAGAGCACGGCTCTTTATCTTGTGAAATGAGGTGCATTTACCCATAAGCTCCGGGGGTCCTGTGCGTGCTCCCTGCAGACTCTGCAGTGTGCTGGGAGATCTAACATGGGTGAGATCCCTCCCGGCAGGTTGCAGTTGATCTAAGTCCGCACAGCTGCTGAAAGGCTAATCCCACCCCATCCCTTCAGACTCGTCTCCCCTTCAGCTACGTGCCCGTGCCACCTAACTAACCCTACCAACACAGCAGTGCGGTTGCTTTTCAGATGGCTCAGGTCTGTGAGCCAGCTCACCATCTGCTGAGTGCAGGGGAGGAGGCAGGAATGTGCAGCTGGAGGTGAAGGCAGAACTGGTCCTCGTGGCAGCCGTGCAGATTAAATCATTTTAAAGTATACCATGAGCATCCTAAATGAACACTGTGAACGCGAGTCTAGCGGAGGTGGTTGGTACCTCTCAGCACCAGCACAGTGGTCTGCGGCGTGGGGCTAAGGGCTTCTGCGTGTTCTTGAGCCAACAGATGCTGACTAACTACACTCCATGCTTCAGAGCAGCATTTTGCTGCAGAAGCCATCATGTCAGCTTTACAGTCATGGTAATTTCTCCATGGCAGGCGAAGGAGGTAGCCCTCAGTGAGGGATGTGGTCATGTCATGCTTTGAACATAAGCTGATTTTGCTCTGGAAGTGAGATACTGCATTCCCTGGCACTCACACACTGAACGTCCTCTCCTCCATGCGCACATACCACCAGCTTTCTGATTTGAATCCTCTGTGCTGAGAATAGTGAGTCTGGTCCTTGTTTCCCAAGATTTGTTCTCTGCAGGGGACCAGCCATTTCCAGCTTCTTCAGAGACAAAACCTTTCTTTCCTTTAATCCTTCAGGGCTGCAGAAGTGACAAAGCAGTGGAAGAATAGAGTGAAAGTCTGCGCCAGCTTTCCTGCAAACCAGCCCTGATTCCAGAAGCTTTACCCCAAAATGTATGGACAAGGCCCAAACTGCATTCCACTATGGACTCTCTGTCCCACCTGGGTCAGGACAGGGGGTCATGATGCACAGACCAAAAAGAGTATGGCTTGACTTTGAGCCAGGCTGCAGTTTCAGAGTCGGTAAATGAAATCTCATTTCGCCACAGATGGGAAAGAGAACGTTACATGGAAAGAGAGGAGACCCGGTGCACACCGAATGTGTGTGTTCACTGCACGCTCATGTGGAATTACAGCTGTCCTCTAAAATTGTAGAGAGGATATTTGTTTGCATTGTCTAAGCAGACAACATTTGCAGAGTAGAGACCTCTTTTACAGTAACGGACATAGGCTAAAAAGGTGACTGCTTCAGGACGTTGCTGTTGTGTGAAGCAAAGCAGTGGTAACGAAAATTGTTTTGCTTTTAATTAGAGCAGTCACTACTGGCAACCACTCCAGTCTTATCTAAGGAATTTTCAGCCAGTAAATGCATCTTGGTGAAAAGCAGATCCTCATTTTCAGTAGCTCTCTTTTTGAGCTATTTTGAGTGTAATTGCTTCGCTCCATAATGAGGGATGGGAGGAAATCCAGCGAAACCATTGTACAAGCTTCAGCAGCCTGGAAGACATTTTGGTGAACAGCGTTTTCCACCATGATTTGTGCTCCATGAGGCTGGACTATTTTGCAGTGATGGACTGATTTTGGCTGGTATTTGGCAGAGAAGGACAGAGAATGGTGAAAAGCAAGGGCATAGCTTTGGTTCTTATGGTACTGGTTGGGATGAAGGGACCCTCAGTGTATGATCCATCACAGTGGATGTACGATAGAGGTGTCCATACTAATTCAGCTCTATAGGAACTGTTATGTTCAGGCTAATTTCCCAGCCCTTCACTAGCTGGCAGATTCTGCTACTTATATGAACAATAGTGTATGCCACATATTCCACAGGAGAAAAAAATTTTCTCCTTTGCCTCAGGCATAACTAGTGCCTGAGGTTTTTCCACATCATATTGCTATAGAGTATCTGAACATTGTTCTGGAAAAAAACCCCAAATAACCAAGCTGTTCTCTGAAAGAAGTTCAATGTTTAAAGGCATCCCCTGGTCAGCAATCATCCTAAATCAATATTGAAAGAGAAAAGTAATTCACTGAAAACACCATTCATTAATTAAAGTCAGGCCTGGACCACAATGGCACAGTCTCTGAAGATAGAGTTATTTATATTTGGTTACTGAAGGATATGTGAAAAGGCTAGTTGCAATTGTCGATGATGGTTCATACGGAAGGCTGCTTGATGGTGTAAATGCATTAATTATTGAGACAAATTTAGCAGGCTGGAACACTGCATAAACCAGAAAATGTTCTGAAACTTATGTAGAATGAATTGCATTTGCCTTTGCAGATGTCTAGTTTCTGAGCACCAGAGCTTTGGAGCTAGCAAACATGAAAGCAGCCCTAAGAAGACCTGACTGCCTTCAGGTTCCTGCTCAGTCAGATGGCAGTAAGAGAGTTAATTTCTCCTGCAGCAAGTAAACTTCAGCTGGGTGTCACTGTTGGAATTGCATACGTTTCCCATATGTTATCCTTCTGTGAAGATGTATTGCAGATACTTACAAAATGAGAACAATCAAGTTTACCCTAACCCAAGCTACATGACCAGCTTGCCAAGAACTTGAAATCATTGTGTGATATCTAGTAACATGTTATTACGATTGCAAAGTGGCTGCATCTCTCATGATCTCGCATCCCTTGCCTTTGTAAGAATCAAAGTAGAGCACTCCTGTTCTGGGAAGTTTTCTGAGGCTGCTTCATGGTGTCATAGATGAAACCTACCATTATTTTTTTTAACCTAAAACTGTATACTGTGTCTGGTGATGGACCTCCTTGTAAAATAATGACCCATATCAGAGAAGTGAGGTTTAATGTCTGGTCTCACTCTGAAATGGAAGAGGTAGCCATATGCCTGATGTCCCATCTTTTTGGACTTGAGTGGAGATGACATAAGACTCACTTGTGGTAATGCTGTATTTGCATTCACCCTCACAGAGAGGTAGGAAATCAAGCACTGTTACTGATTGCCAGATGATTTAAGGTTTCCTGTGCTGTCCAAATTCTTTAACTAATGTGGCTTCAGCTAGTTAAGGAAGACAAACATGGATGTTTGGGCTCAATTCAGGAAAGAACGTTGGCATTCATCTAATACCAAGCACACAGGCGAGCCGAATTTCAAGGGTCATGTCTAAATACCCTACTGAACAGGAGATGGATAGTCCTGTATTCATCTAAACAGCTCTCTCCTTCACAGGCAGTTTTTAAGTCAGACTCTTTACTGTCACATCCTTAGTGAGATTTCCTGAGATTTCAGCTAAAGAGATAGCCACATAACCCACAGGGGAACATGCCCATCTGGCAGAGGACCTGTGTGAGGCTGCCTCAGCTGCTGTAGCTCTTTACTAGAAAGAGGAGGCTAATGCTTTGGTTGAGGAAGTTCTCAATTAAATCGAGATTGCTTGGGGAGGCCAGGGAGTCTGCCGTTGGGGGTCCTTAGGAATGACCTCCAGAAACCGTGCAGGTCAAGCTGATCCCGTGTCAGAGCAGGATGACTGACCAGATGACTGCCAGAGGTCCTTTCCCAGGGATTTCATGTTCCCAGAAGAGCTGTAATTGCATGAATAAAAGGTCAAACATTTTATACCTCATTGTGTGTGCCCTGTAATGGAAGAGTGATAGGTAACTGTTAAATCAGTTTTTATTGATAAAACACCAACTATCACTTCCTATTTTAATCTGTAGGTATGGATTTCACCATAAGGTGGAAACTAATAAAGAAAAATAACTCCTTTTTCAAGCATGAAGTGTTCAGTTTTCATTCTTATTTGTTCATGAGCTGAATAATCTGATTTTTTAGGATTGGATTGTAAAAGCAGTTCCTTATGACTATAACTTTTGTGAAAAAATACAGATCTGATAAAAAAGCTTTCATTTCTTTGTTGGACTGACATTATGCTCCCTCACACTAGCTGGTATTTTCAGATTAATTGCTAGGAGCAAGTTGTACATTAAGGGAAAAAGAAAGAAAGAGAAGAACCTGGAGAGCCGGATACCACACATCACATCACTGATACACAGGTCACATTGTCAGAATAGATTGACCAAGCAAATCAAGAATTTATTTTGGAATTAAATGCACTGAGGTAGATGTTTTTAACAATCAGTGGTGACATGACTCAAAAAGTAATTTACTCCTTATTTCTGGAATTACTGGTGACTGACGTGCTTGTGATACATGCTGACCAAATGTAGTCGTGCTTCGCAGGGACAGGTGACTGACTGAGAAAACCCTTCCTGCTACACAATTATTACTCAGCTTGGATTTACATGGGAGATAGGTCTGAGAAGAGTGACTACAGCTTTGCTGCATGGAGAGAACTGAACACCAACTTCCAGTTGCAAAATAAGCAAAACTCCTGGAAACATTCCTCACTTCGTCTTTCGAAGACATTGAGCAACCAGGGTGAAATGACTCCCAATCTGAGGGAGACACAGTGCAGTCATAGAGAGTGACTGCTCCCCTCCCATCATCCGGGGTGGAGTTTGCATGCTGGTCTCAGAAATACTGAGTCTACATCAGTTTGTATGTGGCTCTGAGCCAATGCTCACCCAGCATCCAAACCGATCGAATTGAACTCACACAGGTGAAAGCTGCAGGTGAGCTCTGGAGCACAGCTGGAGATAAACCAGAGATTGCTTTGTCCATTAAGACATAGCTGGCAGTGGCCCATAGCTGTCATGATGTCATGGGAGACATGAAGAGTGATGAAGGGCAGGAAGCCTGTCCCTGAAGATGGGGAGGATGCCTCAACTCACCCTGCCTGCAGAACTGTTGTGAACATTACAGACATCTCACCAACAGACACATGGGGACAGCCACAGAGCATGAAATTTCTCTCAGCCACATCCTTTCCATTTTCCTAGTGATTTAGGGACATCTCTTGAGGAAAGAAAAGGTGAGGTCATTAAATGAATCAGCAGAAGGCTATGATCAAGTGGATCCAGTGTGTGAGCACGAAGCATCATTGTCTGTGACTGGTGAGCTTCCTTCTTTCTTGGAATAGCATCTGAGAGCTAAATGAAGTGATTTCCACCCTCTCTCACTTCTGGTGCACTGACCTCAGAAGGGAGTGGTAGACAAACCAGCTGGGAGTAACTAGCTATTTAAAATGGATCAAAATCCTAACTGGGAAACTTCCTGAAAGGGTTACTGGTGAGGGGACAGGGAAACACCCAGGACATTCAGAACTGGCTAGCCAGTGAACTTGGAAAGGAAACAGCAAAGCAAAGTGGTCTCTCCTCCACTAATCAAGAGAAATAAAGAATTGAAATACCCCCTGGAACTGGTGGAAAATCAGGTCAGGAACAGAAATATTCATGCATTCACTCTACTGGAGGGTAAAGAATTTCCAAACCCAATTTCTTTTGTGGAAACCTGGCTCCCTAAGGCTCTGAACGAGATGCAGAGAATGTCCCACTGCATGTGGTGTGCTGGTTCAGGATCCCTGCCAGGGCAATCACTCCCAATAACAAGCAAAGCAAAACCGAGCTGCCAAGTTTCAAATGTTCATGGGAGAGGGAGGCTCAGGACTGTAGAGAGAGCAATGAGGAAGTATGAGTTCATTTACTTCCAAATCAGTCTTGAGTGTCCTCACTTGATGTCCTGTTGCCTCAGATAACATGGGTTCAAGACCAGCTTCTTGTTTTAGGAACTATTCTGATATAGAGCCCAAGGAAACTATACCTAAAATTTAATACAAGAGACAGCAGATTGATACACCATGGTAGATGAAACTCATGGAAACAGGAGACCATCTGGGGCATAGTGTGATGTGATACCTCAGTGCTTGCAGAGTCCAGAAGCAGACATGAGGCCCTTCTATGGACGACAGCTTTCAAGTCTATGCAATACATGTCCTCTCCTTGATCCCTAATGCTCTGTCTTTCAGATTCTTTATTTCCCAGGGCTTCCCTCCCCCTCTCCCTTCTTTTTTCATGATTGCCCTTTTCCTGCCAGTCTTCTGGTTGATGTCATCTTATGCTGGGAATAGTCTTGGTTCAAGTGTGAGGTTTTGCTGGAGATCTCCACAGTTCCTTCCAAACAACATCACTGATTCTGGGGGAGTGCCAAGCTCTGCTCAGCCCCAGAGTTGCCCTCTGGAAGTGCAACCTCGTAATGATTTCAGTGTTTTTCTGCAGTGACAGCTGGTGGTGGCTTTCAACTCTTCACTGCCTCTAACTAGCTTATCTCAATGTATTGGAACAGGCATCCAAACAGCCTGATACAGCAGCCCTCCACCACCTCTTTCAAAACACATTTTTGGGTGATATTGCCCCTTCTTCCTATTTTAGCCTCACTCCTGTGTCAAGTGTGCAGAAAGAAAAGAGAAGAAAACTTTCTTATATGTCTGTGCTTTGTGTGAACCTGCAAGGTAAGTCTAGGATTATTTACAAAGTTGTAAAAAATACCCCAAACTATTTTCGGTACACCATCTGTATCTTAATTTAAAAATATTAAAAAAAAAAAAAACAAAACCCAAAACACACAGAAAAAATAAAACACATCTTTTCCAGCCTAAGTGATTCTGTCATCTGAGCTGCTAGGGCAACTGGAGTGGTATCTCAGTTTTGGCAGCATGGCAGTACCAACACCCTTGTTAAACCCGACTAAGCATTTGCTTTATCAGCCAAGGTTCTCTTTGTAGCATTGACTGTTCTAGTTCCCCTGTCAATGTAAGAATCTCGTTGTTTCGATGTCTTCCTCCTGATGTGATGAATCACTCCGTGAAGTTGCCAACCTCTCTCCAGTGAATACAGGGGTGCTCGAGCCACCTCAGAGTTTGTGAACTGGGAGGGGAGAATTTATGAACGCAAGCACACATGGGCTTCCGTGCCCTAGGAAATTAAAAAATGGGTAACAGCAAACACTGAGAAACACCGCTGTTGCCAGCACCTGGCAAACATCACTTGTTTACAGACGGGAGCTCACGTAGCCCATGTTCCAAGGAGGCAGGTCCAGGCAGGAACAGGGAGAGGTCTCCACAGCCCCATCGTGCCCAAGCCAGACCAAGCCGTGACTCAGTGAGCAAACACAGCTGAGCACTGAAGCGTCGGCTGGCCTTGCTGCAGTAACACCTGAAATTTCTGTTTGCTTCCCCAAGGGATTTAGCAGTGAGGGAATAACCAGACAAGGCAGGAGAATGGCAGATAATGTTTACCTCCTTTTGATACAAATATATTTCCAGAATAGCATCCTTCAGTGCTAACATTCCCACAAGAGCAAAACAATAAACAAACCAAGATATCATAGGACAGTCAGTCAATAATAATAATAAAACCAGTAATAATAATAGTAACAATCCTTTCAACTAATCCTTCATTTTCTTTTGTAGATAGGGCTACTTTGACCTTACAGAAGCATGCAGCAGGGAATGATGCTGTGGCACCTAAGAAAATGGCAGCTCTTGTGTTTCCCTGCTCCTCCTTTCTCTGCCGTCCCATCAGCATTTTGTGAGGACAGTGCAGGATGCACAAGGAGGAGGCTCTGAAGAAATCCCTCTGATCTCGTGGCCCAACTTATTATTTTGGAAATGAATCCAGCCCCTGGGAATTGAGAGTGCTTTCTGTGAAAAGCAGTTTCTGCCTACTTTGGTGTTCAAGACGCTGTATAAACTTAGAATGCTCCTCTGGTAGAAACTGTTAAAGATGCATATCACATGGGCAAAGACACACAGAAATGACCCCATAGTCCAGCTTATGTCAGTGTTGTCATACAGAGGCAAAAACTCCCTGCCTTCCAAAAAGGCACTGCTTGAAAAATGCAGTCCTTCAGAATGACATTATATTATCTAAGTTCCTATTACTGCCCTTTGTGCTACACGATGTGAAAAGGAAAAACAGGGGAAAAAAGGAAAATCTTTTAACATTTCTTGCTTTAGACATTTAGCATAATTTCTTATTACTTTGTGCAGAAGTTCTGCATAAAATTGCCTAGCCTTCAGACACTGTGCATTACAGGTGTTGTAAATGTTAGAGGGTCCACCTGAGAGCCCTGACTGTTTTCATAGGGATAAATATAGGTGGAAGAATTGTTTGTAATGAATATCATTCAACAAACCGCATCTTTCATTTGTGAATTGTCCATGAAGAGATTGTAATTTTCTTGAGCTGTTTGCTGAATCACTTCTGGAAATCATTCTTCACTGGCAGCTTCTTGGAGAGCAATTTGCTGGGAGCATTTCATATTCAAAGTTTGCAACTTGAGCTATTTTTGTGAGGTGTGTCTGTTCCCTGGTTAGATGAATTAGATGAACTCCTGAAGTTTGAATTTCTGAGTAATCCCAGCTATTAATATGAATTTTGAAACTTTGTAAAGGTGTCCTGAAATCTTTGTTTGAAATCTGTTTGAAATCAATTTGGTTTTTTTGCAAATATTGGTAAAATACGGAAAACAAAATGAGAAGTTTGAGGCAAATTCATTACAGCATTCAAATGAACATCATGGCTGCTCTAAGCTCCTGTGATTAGGCTCTGTGCTTTCAGTGTGATGGCTGATTTGCAATCAGTGGCACATCGTCTTGGGTCTAACAGTTTTTGGTAAACGGTATTATTGAATAGGTAGGGATAAAAGAAAAACCGTCACAGGTCAGATGTAAGCAGAAAATGTTAAAGCTGGTGATGAGCGGGTGCTTCATATGACTTACTCAGAATTACGGAGTGCTTGACCCCGATCTTGCTCAAACACAGCCATTCTGCTGACTTGGGCAGAGCCTTTCCTGGTGTCCTTCATCTCTGCCAGCAGCAAATTCATTTCTAAACTTACCTCAGCTGAAACAGTTGACAGGCAAGAGATTAAGGTCATCTGGGAAGAACACCCAGGCCCTAAATTCTCCAAGAGAGACTGTTCAAACCTGAGGCTGTAATGGAGGACCTAATGGTGGATAAAAACAGGAGAAGGTTCATGTTTCTGTTGGCAGTGTTGTACAAAGTTGTTCCAGAATGGTTTATACTGCCAAGGACTGTTTTCGTTCATGCTGGGCTTGGCTTTTCCTCTTCATGTCCTCATGATGACGGCTCGTGTTGAAGGTGAGGGAGGGTGGAGTGTGTGGGAATCAGTCAGAGGATTGTTTTCTCCTCACAGCTACTTGGTGCTGCTCCAAGCTGTGCAGTGCTTTGGAGGAGAGATGTCCCTGAAGAGCCGAGGCATGAAGCTAAGGGCCAAGATGGTGTCCACACAGACAACGTGGTCCTCTCCTCTCTCCCTCCCAAAACCAGATGCAAATGGCTGCCTACAAAAACTTGCCTTTTACAGTGAGGCGGCTGAAGGAAGGCAGCTAAAAAAATAAGACTCATGGGTTTATTGAACTGGAAAGAAAGCAAAGCCTTTTAATACTTGCCTCTGTGCTCTTCCAGTCATGGAGAGAGAGAAGGCCTTATCTTTTGGTCGCAAAAGAAGTATTGACAAGGCCTCAAATAATCCCAGAAAAACCTGTTCAAATAAAAGTTTGCACAGCACAAAGCTGTGAAAATTAATGGGTTCACAGAGTTTCTCATTCAATCAGGAACTAGCGCTCCCTGAGAGCCCAGCGCCTCTCCGAATTAACCTAATGAAGACAAGATGACACTGGTATCTCTTATCCACCTGGAGACGGACAGAAACGAGCCTGGCACCTTTCCAGAAGGGGCAAGCTAAGGGCACGGAGCAGTTAACGGAAAATCCTCAATTAGAGATGATCAGGATTCAACCCAGAGCTCCTACTAGTGGATGCACTGTCGGTCTTAGACAAGCCAAAGGTCTGTAGTTAAAAAGGCAGACAATTGAACTACATCAGCCTAGTAATGATTTCATAAATGCACGTGTCTGAGTAATGATTCCCTGTACTATGCCTTCCTCCCACTCATATTAAGCCATCACGCCTGGATAATCTAACACTTTGAATTAAGCCCTCCTGGTTTACCCATTCTGTGCCGAGAAATTCTGCTGGTGTTCAGCAAATTGCTGACCCCTATCAAGTCCTTACAAGTACAAAATAATTTACTTTATTTATATAAGTCATCCTACAGGCCAGATTTATAGGGCAGACAAAGTAAATGCACCTGTGTTGATGCAGTGGTAATTTCGTTGTGTTATGTCAGGGGGAGTCAGCTTAAAGACGGTGACTTTCATGGTGCAGCTTGAATGGGGTTTAGCTACAGAACAGCACAGCTGGCCAGCAAGCAGGGGTGAGCAGGAGCAAGACTGGATCTGAAAGTGGCTTTTGTGGCTCTTCTATTCCTAACAACATATATTAAAAAAAACAACAAAACAAAAGATCCATTTTGAAGAAGAGGGAAAAAACCCCCCACTCATTGGCTGCATGAGGATTAGCAAGGTATTTTACCATAACATTAGAGGGGAGGAAGTCTTTTTATAGAAAGTACTGTAGGGAAGATGATTGTTTTTGCTTGCAGTTGTTTTCCCTGCCTCCCTGTTGTTCTTTTTTTCAGTTCTGTAGAATAGGCTCAGAAAGTGGTACAAATCATATTATTTGTTAATGTGCCAGCCTGGTGAGTGGAGAATTTTTAGTGGTCTGCGAAGAGAACAAGCACAATCCCTGTTATTTGTTAATCACTTCTTTGTGCATAACGTTCAAAAACTCTTTTAAATATTTATCCTCCTTTTTCTCCAAGGATTTATGTTGGTTACATTTAATTTCTTTCCGAGCCCAAACCTAGCGGGGCATATAAAAGATAACACTCACAAGGAATGATTTAAGGTCTTCAACTTTCCATTTGAAATCTGGAGAAGAATCTCAAGGACTTCTCCATCATGATGAAGGAAAAAAAAAAAAAAAGGTTTGTTTAAGTAAGCAGCTTCACACAAATTCACCTTTTGGCATTACTAAGAGGAAGCGTCACTCCATGGCAAGTTACAACAGTGCTATCTGCATGGGAATGGATCAGTCACAGAATAAGCCCTGGCTTGTCACAAACTTTTTGTGAACCAATAAATGGCCAGTCTCAATGCATTGTATTGCAACTATCATGCAAATCTATCAATAAACAGAGCACCTGGCTTGCTTGGTTCTTAGTCACCTCATATGTCTGCCCAGGAGGTAGGAAACAGCTTAATGAAATAAAGTAGTCAGACTTTGGCTCCTTTATGTTTTTCTTTCCCAGTGTGACATTAACTGCTTGTGATATTGTCAAGTTTCTTTCAGTTTTTACATGGTGTAAAGGACCATTAAGTGATTCATTTTGCGCAGATAAGAGAAGACAGTGTGTGCTCTGTGGCAAAGCCCTAGTGAGATTTTGGGTCCTGCTGGACCCCAAGTAGAAATCCCTGGATGGAGTATGATTGCCTGGGGCTGTTTCTGTATGGGGTGAATCATAGGAAAGCATTCAAATACAACAATGATTTTCTTGGATTTTTTTAATTGAAAGCACTTCTTTCAGCTTAATAAAGTTGAGGGTGTAAATTGGTTACTCTTTTCTGTGTAAATAGCTTTGGTTATTTGTCATATTTGTATGTCCTTAAATTCCCACAACTACTATATGTAGGATGGAAGTTTTCATTTACTGTTTGATAAGGCTTTGTTTTAAAAAGCCCATCATGCAATCAGGGAGGATAAACCTAGTGATTGAGGTCTCCAATTACAAAGTCTGTATACCGAATACCTGAAGGTTACAGCTTACAAACAGCCAGATGACGAGAAAATATTGTGTGATACTAACCATTAATCATAGCCTGCTTAAGAATGACATTTCCAAGAATCAGGATCAATTTGCCAATGATTCACTAGCTGTAGAAAGAACTAAAATCATAGCATGCATTATTTGAAGTGAGTGTTTTGATCAGTTCCGTATCAAAAGCTGCTTCCCATTGGCTACAGAGGAAGGAGGAAATCAAAGTCACCTGTGTTTTTCACATAAGCTGTTTTTTTTCAGTTAAATACTGACATCAAAAGTTTGTCAGACAGAGACAGAGCCTTGTCTCTAGCCCTGTGTTACATACAGTGAAATGCTGGTCTCACTGAATTTGATGACAAAATTCCCATTCATTTAACCTCATGACAGAAGATTGATTTTTATTGACACACTGGGGAGCAATTAATTATTTACCCATCAGCCTGCGAGAGCATTTCAAAAGGATTTATTTAAGGTGCTGTTCTTTAAGAATCAGTTATCTTGAGGCATGTGATACCTTATACAGTTCACTGTGCTTAAATACCTTCCACTCAATTAGCTCGTGTTTTTATTCAAGAGAGGAGATGGATAGGTCTCTTCAGCTGGCAATGCTTTCAGAGTGTGTGAGGCCAAAGGGAAGCTAATTAGAGGGAAGAGAGAAAAATGTGGAAATTACTGTTTGCAGAGGGCACTGTAGAGAGGAAACTTTGTTGTGAGCAGCTCGCTCTCACATTAAACATGCTGAAGCTGTACTCTTCTGACCATAAGATTAATGATGCCAAGCCAAACATTATACCCATGTCTCAAGGGTCACAAGCAAACTTCTTCTTTTATCATCTGTTTCTCATTTTGCTGGCCACTAAGGTATTTACTTAGGAATTAGTATATATCCAGGTTTAAGTAGATTAAACTAAAAACATGCCACTGTTTACTGGATACATCTGCTCTCATTAGTGTAACTTGTTGCTGTTGGCATAAAGCAGTTTAATTAAAATGACAGCATAGTTTTCTGTGGAATCAGTGCCTTGTCCCAGGGGGGCTCCTCAGACAGATGCAAACAACCGGTGCCTGCTGTGGCGGTTGCAGAAAGAAGCCAGGGCTCCCCATTCCCTGTCACCCCTGGAAAGGAGAAGGAAAGTGCAGCACTTCCACTTATAGTAGACCTGTCTTTTTTTTTTTTCCCCCAGTTATTCTTTACTTAATTTAGTCCAACTCATCCCATTAATTCCTGTGAACATTGTATATTTATTAGTAACTTAGGTGTGGGATACATTGGTTGGTGAGATACCAAAAGCAGATAGAAGCCCTGGCATGATGCAGGTACTGACTCCATAAGGAATGAAGTTGCATCTCCTAAATACTGAAGGGAAGTCTGGAGGCCTTATCTCCCCTGCTATGCATGTCATTGTCTCAGTAATGCCAGTGCCCCAAAACTGAGATGGGTTCCAGAAAATCCTGTGATTGCCTTGGAAGTTATGAAAAAGTAAATTAACAGGGTCATTTGCCTTCTGTTCTCTGAGTTTTGAGATGATACTTGGAAAACGTATTCAAGGATTTTTTGCTGCAGTGACATAGGTTAGAAACTAGGCTGGATCAGGAAACCAGTCTGGCATGTGAAAGACATGAAGGTTTTCAAAGTACGTGGTCAATGCACACTCACACTTAAGTCAAAACCTGTTGGCCAGGCCAGTTCTCTGGGATTTGGAGTGGGGAGCAGGATTTGGGGCATGCCCATCCTAACCAGCTTCTCTAGCTGGGAGCCAGTGTTTTCCTGTTTTCCATGGGCAATCCACCCCCGCAACAAAATAGAAGCATCTGAATGCAGTTGTTGTCGCCCAGAGCTCCCCAGGAGAGTTAGCAGAGAGGGAAAGATTTCTTCAGGGAGTAATTGGGAGAGAAGACCTTGTGAATCACCCCCCAGCACCTTTACTTGTTATCATCTTACTAAATAATATAAATGTTCCATTTTAGCAGGAGGGTGACTCAGTTTTCTAATGGCATGGGAGGTAGTGGAAGATCTGAGTCCTGCCATGTCCAACTGACAACACAATTTTTGCAACTCTCAGTTCCATCTTGGACTCGCAGCTTGATGAAATGACACCATTTTGAGGGGGAAGAGGCTGTCATCTCTAAACTGCTTTTGGTCTGAGAGAAAAAGAAAATCAGCCACCTACTCCTCACATAGCAAGTGGTTAAAGCATTTAATAACACAAGGCTTGTGGTGAAATTTGAGCCCTCTGCTTTCCATTCTTTCCAAGGCAAAAAACACAGTTCCGTAGTTGAGTGTTTTCTGAGGTGCTTTCAGAACAGTGCCCGTCCTGCCCAGGCTCCCTGGGGTGGGTGACAGCAGGGCCCGTCCCTGGCACGCAGGGGTCTGGAGACCTGTGCTGTGCAAACACATGGGCATGCAGCTCTTCTCTCAGAGCACCATAGTGCACATCTGAGATGAGGAAACTTCCCCTTTCACAGTGGCTAAACAGCTATTGAAGCACTTTTGGCTATCTGGTCATCAATGTATGGTAGAGGTTGACCTAGAAATAGCAGAAAAATCTCCTGGTGATGATGGGCTATATGAAGTAGTGGGGCTGAAGGTGCCTCTTCTCCCACCTAAGTAGAAAAAAGTAAGAAAATAGAGATGGTGACAGACATGGACCCCTGCTTGGAGTCTCAAGGTAGACCAGTAGCAGATATGGAGTTAAATCCAGCAGTGCCTGGGACAAAGCTGTCCCTCACTTGCCTGTTTGATCCAATAGTGTGTTTTACCTGTTTTTTGTTTCTAAGAAGCTTCCTCACTCTCTCCTTCTTGCTTAGCAGCAAGGATAAGCTGTGAAGGGGAGCCAGAAAGCAGAGTCTGCAGTGAGGACGTGTTTGTGTGGATGAACAGTTTCCACGTATAAATGTAATAAAGGGAAAACGCTACATAAATTCACTTGCTGACTGTTTTGCTCCAGTGTCATGGCCCAAGAACAATCAGCCAAACTCATCCATGTGTGAAAATTGTAATATTAGAAAAGGCTCCTGTGTTTGTTATTTGTGATATTTCTTTAAAACTACTTTCCTGTGTAAGTGGATACAGAAATAACTCTTCAGATTATGGATTGAAGCAGGGAGTTGTATTTGTTTAGTGGTGTAGCTGCATTGATTGGCATCCCCCAGCTCAGTAGAAAGGATTTAACCAGCCAGAACAACAAATACTGCTGCAAACCTTCATGGGCTACATCGAGAGCATTCAAATGTAAAAGCAACTAGGTGTTTCAGGAGCCAAAACGCAATTATTTTTAAATGGCTGTGGTTAGGAATGGTTATTATTTATTGTTTGAACATAGCAGCACCTACTGGCTCCAGCCAGAAATCAGGACTTCACCACAGAAAGTGTAAAAGGTAGTAAAAAAGAGGCTTCCTCCTCCCCGAGTGGTCTGAGTATCGGCAGGAGGCAACAGGAAGAGTCTTTGGACACCACCAGCACAAAGGAGGAGCAGGACACGGTAGGAGGATTGGTCTGACCCCTTGGCTAGCTCCAGCAGTGCTGGGCTGGCCATGTCTTGTTGGAGAAGCTGAGGAGCCCTGTGATGGGGAGGAAGCTGGCAATAATGCATTATGCATGTTTCTGGGAAGGCAATAAACTGGGCTTGAGAATGGTGAAAGCTGGAGGTGTGGTGGGAGCTGGAGAGGTGTCAATGGCTCAGTGGCATGCCACAGTTTGTAAGAGAGGAAGGTGAGGAGGATGTGTGGGATGCCATGGGTGTCACCGTTTAGGAGTACAGTGTGGGACAATGGGATGGGGAGAGGTGGCTGGAGAGTGGAAATGGCGTTTTCTCATCCAAATGTACTGAAGAAGAAAAAACAAAACTGGAGGGTTTTCTTTCTTTTTTTTTTTTTTTTTTAATAGATCTTTACAGACTTCAGTCTGTCCACATCTGTTTTGTATAACTGGGACCAAAACTGAATACAATATTACAGGTGTGGCCTGACAAGTGTGTAGTAGAGTGGAATAATGACTTCTTTATCTCTGCTGGTGATGCCCTTGTTGATGCAACACAGCATCCTGCTGGCTTTCTTTGCCACTGCAGCACACTATTCACTCATATTGAGCTTGTTGTCCACTGGGACCCCCAGGTGCCTTTCAACAGAGCTGCTCTCCAGCCAGGTGGATCCCAGACTGTGCTGCACTCCTGGACTGTGTTTTCCCAGGTGCAAGACCTTACACTTGTCCTTGTTGACCTTCATAAGGTTCTTACTTACCTACTCTTCCAGCCTGTCCAGGTCTTCCTGCAGGGTGGCTTTCCCTTCCAAAGTGTCCATTTTCCCACTCAGTTTCATCTGCAAACTTCATCAGAGTGCACTTGATGCCATCATCCAGATGATTTATGAAGATATTAAACAGCATTGGGCCCAATATCAATCCCTGGGGGACCTCACTTGTGACAGGTTGCCAGTTTGAGAAGGAGGAATTTACCACCACCTCTGGGTGCAGCCTGTCAGCCAGTTCCCCACCCACCACACGGACCACTTATCTAGTCCATAGAGCGCAAGTGTCTCTAGGATGAGGCTGAGCAGAACCATATCGAAAGCCTTGGAGAAATCCAGGTGGACAATGTGCACCACTCGCACCACATCCCAATATAATTTAAATATATAAGGCCAAGAAGAGCTTTGTCTAGGCCAGGAATCAGGGAAAACAAAAAGTAGTTAAAATCTGTATTCAATTCCATTTTAAGTCCAGGGAACTTCTCTCATTTTTGGTTTCCATCTCAGACTGAAACTGAAACAAGAAAACAGTCTTACAAGAAAACTTGTTCTTATGAAGAGATTTCCAATATCCCATGTTTTCATCCTCATGAGGTTTAGATAAAACATCCAGATTTTTCCTTTTTTAAACTGAAGCCAGACTCAAAACCTGCTGAGGTTTCCCCATCACTAATTAGGGCATGTATGTGAAATTATTTGCTGTGAAGGTGAAGCGTAGTGTTAAATTGAAATCAGATGCATCACGAACAATTCTCTCCTGCTTTGGCAAGTGTATGGGGTCGGTGCTCTGAAGGATAGTTTTCATTTTGTCACACTATTTTCCTAAATGATCCAGAAGGGTGCAACAGAAGGAGGGTTGTGGGTTTTTTTGGAAAAAAACCAACAAACCAAACCAAAACCAGAACTAAACTTGAATTCTATCTTAAAAAAAATAATCTAATTTTCTGTTTCATTATTTCATTTAATTCTCCCTGCACATAGAGGGAAAGACATGCTATTTTCCCTCTCTCCTGCAAGGACAGATGCCAGGTAAGGACAGCTCTTATTAGCAGGTTGCTGGCAGGACGCAGTGTGGTGTGGAGCTTGACTGTTATCCAGGGAGTGGAGGGGGTGTGTGTATGTGCGTGCTCACACTGGGCTCGTTCCTTTACCGCCCTGGCCAGCCCTCCTTAGATACCAATAGGTCTGTCTTGGCTGTAGCAGGAGCCACAACACTTTGTCCAGTATGGCTTACCCTTCTTACTTTGCAGGAACTGCAAGCAAAGGTCTGTATTGCTGAGAGCTGGTAGAGATGCTTCAGAGATGAAACATCACGGTCCTTGCTTGACAGCCATCCCTCTTTTATTTAAAAACACATTATAACATTCATTGACTGCATGTATAGTTTGCCTGAGGGAAAGCCCAGCATCAATGAGTATGTCCACCCTGAAACCAGGCACTTGCAAATTGAGGTAGGTAACTTGTTCTCTGTCAGCTGCCTGCAAGCCATATGCAGAAAGCACAAGCAATATTGCTGAGCTCCTTCTAAAACAATGAACATCACGTTTCCATGCTGAGAGTTGGGTTGGCTGGTCCCTTGACTGTAAGCCATTTAAGATTTATTAATGCACAACAGAACATCTTCTTCAAAGTTATGGATGACGGTTTGCTTTCCTGGTGATTTTTTTTAACTTTGCCAAAGTGGTTGTTTGGATTTTTTTACTTCTTAATGCCAAGAAAGCTTCCTGAGTAGCAATATCTGGTGGCTGTGAGTTCATGCTGAGCTACTTCCAATTAAAAATAAGTAAGAGTTTTTAAACACAGAAAATCTTACAATTGTAAAGACTTTTCAGCTCTCGCCTTTTTAAAATTGCTACTGGATGGGGTCAGGTAGGATTCCTGAAGTGTTTGGTCTGGAATGAATAAAAATGAAATTTTGGAAGGCTGAAGTATTCATACTTTTAAAATCTGTGAATGTTACATGGGAAAAACTGTCTGGCTTTTCTGTGTACTACCAATATCAT
The DNA here is from genome assembly GCA_013400195.1 of Aramus guarauna. Lineage (NCBI taxonomy): Eukaryota > Metazoa > Chordata > Aves > Gruiformes > Aramidae > Aramus > Aramus guarauna. Next base: position 2,269,475 of record VXBL01003189.1, read on the forward strand.
TAGCCTCTGAAAATGGCAAAAGAAATGCAGTTCCCCGTGCTCAGTCTAAAAATGTCATATGAGAAGTAGACCCAGATCACTTTGTGATTATTGTTTTAAGGGTGGCAATCAAAAATAAAACCAATCCACAACAAAACCAACAGCCCCCTCCTCCTTACAATCTGTGAGCTAAATTCCCCTGAAATTGGCAAACATTTGATCCCAGTGACAGAAATTATTGTGAGCTTGGAATGATATCAATTACTCTCCATTACTACCCAAGGGCTTGCTGCTATAGCAGTTAATAAGCCAAATCCTAAGGTGCCCTTTACATTTGTGGGTAAGGTCAAAAGCAATTAAGGAGCAGAGGATCTGTGGTGAAAGCAGCACAAATGCAATACTGGTGGGGGTTTTTTTGTAAATCGGGGTCATGTCGTTCAAGCACTGCTGGATTTATCAGAAAATGGGCTCTGCCCAGCACTATGCAGGCTCAGAGGTCTATGGAAAACAAGCTCTCCCTTGATCCCATCTCCACTGTGGAGCTGTAACTCATGGCTGCAGCTCACCAAGGAGTACAGGGTGATGAGTGTATCTGGGGTCTATCTAAAGCAAGTAGGTGAAAAGAGAAGCCGAATGACCTCAGAGCTTTTGAAACTTTTGAGATACTCTTCTACAAGATAGATAAATGGTGTGGCTTAACCTCAGCTGGCAACTAAGCCCCACACAGCTGCTCACTCACTTCCCATCTGGTGGGATGGAGGAGAGAATCAGAAGAGTAAAAGTGAGAAAACTCATGGTCAGCTGGGGTCAGCTGTCCCGGCTGTGTCCCCTCCCAACTCCTTGTGCACCCCCAGCCTTCTTGGTGGGGTGAGAGGCAGAAAAGGCCTTGGCTCTGTGTAAGCACTGCTCAGCAGTAACTAAAACATCCCTGTGTTATCAACACTGTTTTCAGCACAGATCCAAACCACAGCCCCATACGAGCTACTGTGAAGAAAATTAACTCTATCCCAGCCAAAACCAGCACAATAAATTATCACACCTGTGGACTAACTGTTCTCATACATAATTACCTGCCATATTACAAGCACACCCCCTGTCTCTAACCTTACCTTTAGCTTCAATTTAGGTCCATCATTGGTCCAGGGCACTCTTTGTGTACCTGATTATAGGAATCTTCTCCTTGGTAGGATGAGATCAAGTCATCTCTTAATTGTGACCAAAGTTTTCTGAGATTCCTCTTGCAAACCTTGCCATTTTTTCCTAAACTCCCAGTAATTTTACAAAATCCTTTTTGCAGTGTGGATGTCAAACTGCTCACTGAAAACTGGACTGTCCAGAGATGGTATCTGATGTCAACAAAGTTAACTTTCTCACCCATACTTGTCCTGAGGAAGACAGCATCAAGTTTCTTTATGACCGGACTTATTTTCCATAAACTCATCTTGATTGCATTAATTATGCTGCTATCTGTTAATTATTTCCTGATTTTCTCCCATATCAGATTTTGCGTGCAGTCAATTCCAGATGAACCAACTGATACTTATGCAAGTTTTTATCAGTGGCCTCTTTCAACGCTGGTACAATACCATCTCCCAAGTTTTGTGACTCCTCTAATTTTCCAAGAGCTGTTATAAATTGAGGTCAGTGGCTCAGAAAGCTGCTCCATGAATTTTCTTAGAAAGTTGTGATCTATATTACCTTGGCCTGCAGACAAGTCTGTGAAAATTAAGTCTTCACACATAAACCGCTCCCCATGGGGCTCCCTGTGACTAGATTCGGCTATCTAAAAGCCAACATCTAGCCAAAGTTTGTCAGATGAGCGGCAGGAAACACTGCAAGAGGTGGTTCCTGCCATCCAAGGGGAGCAGAGGCCTCTGCAGATGCCTATCTGTCCCTACTGACAAAAGAAAAAGTCCAGTTGACTCACAGTATGTGGTGGCTTGTTGAGTTTTTTATGTGTGAGAGGTAGGATGTGTCTTGACCTCATGCTCCACATCCCGTCGGCTGCACCCAGAGGATTTGTGTTTCCCATCCTGTGACTGAGAGTCACTAGATCATGACCTGTTCTTGGAGATTTCTTTCTCAGATATGCTCTTACATGACTCACCATGTCTTGCCAGCTATCTGTAGCACTAGTCACTAATATTAACACCTTCCAGCACTGTTTTTAATTCCTCTAAAGCTAAATTTTGCTTCATCACTATTTTTCTTTTTTTTTTTATAAACCCACTCCGCTTAAACCCAGGGTTTCTCAGCATGTAGACGCTTCTGTATAGGTTTCTCTCTGGTAGGAAACACAAGAGTGCCTAGGCAGAGGTGTGTCTGAGTGTGCTGGAGATGTCTATTTTAAGAAATAAATGAAAACGGTGATTCCCAGCACACTTTCTGTGAGCACGGTGCTGCTCCCCTGTATATAACCACACTAAGCAGGCCGTGCTGCGGTCAGACGAGGTCTCCCTTGCCCATCTCAGCCTGCCGTTGCCAGGCCCGAAGGAAGTTCTCCAGGGAAAATGGCCTTTTGTCTCCTCCCAAACTGGGTAGTTTGCATAATCTGGTTAAATAAAACAAATACACACACGCACAAAGAATTGTGGGGGAAAGCAGTAGTATAAGTAAGGCTGAGTGGTCCATCTAATCTGACAACAATATAATAAATCGTTTATTTGTGTACACTGGAACAACTCCTTGGGACTGCGGTCTATTCCTGTTTCCCAACAACGCTGTCATTAAAACAATGGGCACTGTAATTACTGTGATAAAAAGGCATTATTGCTTCAGTTCTTCATCTGGCCCATGTGCAGAAGGAAGAGGTTTCCTTTATAATCTCCCCGCAGAAGGAGCACAGGGACCAGAAGGCTCCTTCTCCCACTGGCTCTGCCTGTACAAAAGATTTCTCCACACCGGAGACTGCAGTGTGAGAGCCTTTGTCTTAAATAAAAAGGCATAATACAGGCCTTCTGCCAGCACTGGCTACGAATGAAAGCAGAGCCTTTATGTACCAGCTAACTGCTGAACTGCAGACAATACTGTAAAATCTGTACTCCTCGATTACCTCAGCTGCCTTCGCATGGCCGGAGTGCTGCTGAGCCTTAGAAAGAGGCAAGGCCGCGGGCGCCGGGCCGGAGCTTCGCAAAGTCTCTGTCAGTAGGAGAGCAGAAAATCTGCTTGCCCGGCACAGCCGCCCTGGTGAGAGTGAGGAGGGTGGGTCGGGAGGGAGACATGATTAATACCTCGAAAACAGTTGCTCCAGCTATTTCTGCAGCTGGGCCATTTCATTCTGCAAACTGCATTTTAGCTTCTCTTCAGTTCAGTTTCTTTTAAAACCTGCTAGTTTGGCAGATTGCTCGTTCGCTATGAGCTTGCTGCCCAGCTCTTGTAATAACAGACTCCGCAGGGGATCGCCCAGAGGTGAGCATTTTTGCACTGGCCTTCCTGAAAAACTGTTTCAAATGAGCCCCATGTGAACAGGGCCTGGAGAGCCAAAATGCCGGCTAGTTTTGGTCAGTGTCTCTCCACTGCCTTCAGCAGAGCTCCATCGCCTGCCGCCCCCTGAGAAGTTGGGCTGCAGTCCTTCGACGCTTCAAAGTGCTCAAGCAGTTGCTTAAATCCTCCAGATATTGCTTAAACAGGAATGGTCTAGCTGCTGCAATTTTAGCTTCCACGAAGCTCCTGCCTTAGGGCTCGTGAAGTACCGACTCGGTAAGGGACAGGGAGTGCTGCTCTCCCTGGCTGTAGTGGTTATTGAGAAGAGGGCACGCCGGCAGCAAAATAACCCCCAGCTGTCTGATGTGAGTGACTGCTGGCTGGTGTGGGGGGCATGCACGTCCCTGTCTGATGAGACTTGCAAAAGAATATCAATAAGATGCTGAGACGACCACCGCTAATGCCAACACCCTCTTTTGGAAAAATGTTTACCCCGTTGCAAGCATAACTGATGTAAATTGAATGTGTCAGGCTGTGTAGAAACACCTACCCCCTCCCCAGAGCTGCTCTCCCCTCATTTGACAAGGTACAAACAGAAAGCCCGTTCAGATGTGAGCGGAGAGTACCAAACATTGCATCAAAAAGCAGAAGCCATCCTGTTACAATCTGCTGCTTGTCAGGATTTGACAGCGTTGTGAAATATAAATGATCTCTGAGATAGCAACGCCTGCCTCAGTCACCGGTAAACAACTCCCCTCATTAAAGAGATGCTTTAGAAATGACAGCACCAAATTATGTTAATATTTTTATGAAGCGCTCTCCAGCCAGAGATCCTAAAGCAACATTTTCCATTCATTTGCCAAAAACATTTCTTTGCAAGCAGAGGCAAATTGGCCTCGCAGCTGAGAAAGTGATGCCATTAAACAGGCTCCAGTTGGGACAACAATGGACCTGTTTGGATGTAAGATATGGGACTGTGAAGGAGGAGATGGATTTTTCCTGATGCTCCTCTTTTTCTTTAAAATATCATCTGTAACCTTTTTTGACCCATAGATTGTCTTCGGTTCTGAGTTTGTTCACTGCCTAATTCAATATCCTTAGCCATGACAGTAACTCATAGGTCCTATCCTGCAATACAATCTTGCTAATGATTATAAATGGCTAGATCTGAAACTTGCTTGATCTGAAACTATATTCTACTGTTCAGTGCCCTCTGCAACTTTGCTAAGAGAACAAGTTCAAAAACAGCCCTTGGGAAAGAGTCCTGAGTTGTCCTGAGTCATCCTGCCTCTCTCTTTAGCATTTGGATTTTCCTTGGAGACTTTTTGGTTAGTTTTTTGCCTTGATTTTGCTTATCTTTGAGATCCACTGAGATTAGAGTCCAAGACAGAATGGCTGCAATGAAATCATTACAGATTCCACATGCATCCTGCTCTGAGTCAGACAGAAATTAAGAGGATAATACAGGCTGTATGTATTTCTCAAGTGAGAGATCACTGAGATCAGTCCATGTCAGAAATACCACTAGCAAGAACAGGCGATAGGCAGTGACAGATAATATTTCATAAGATTTCCAAACTTCTTTTTCGGGGGATGAAAATATTTGATCCTCTTCTTGTCAGCAGGCTCGCTCTGATCTTCTTTTACAGAAACATTCAGCACTGAAGGTTCAGTTTCTCTCAGGCTGTCTGCTCCTACCCTTCAGAAAAGCAGCTCCTCTTTTTGCAGAGCTCTGGCTGTACCTGCCCTTGCAGAGGAGCAGTGTGGCAGTGAGACCCTCCACCCATCGCTCTCTCTAAGGGGTGTCTTTAATGTAGCAGTGAAAGTTATTTCTGCTATGGACAGGTCCTGTCAGTCCTGGTTGTCATATTTTCATTACATTGTTCAGCTGCTCATTTGGGAGACTTTTTTTTTCATTTTCTGACGATTTTTAGCACATCCGCTCACCAGTTGGTTAAGCTCTTCCAGCAGGTGATAATTTTTCCTATTCCTCTTCTTTTTTTCCCCTCAGAATCCCATCTAATGTCCCATACAGCTGGCTGAAGTCATGTTAATATAGTTTTAAAAAAAAAAAGGCAATAATATCTACTGCTGGATCTGAAAACACACATGGACACTCTTCTTTTTGACCCTTTCAAATTAGACATGTGAGTTCAGACAAGAGCTTCAGATTAATTCTGTCTCCCAGTTTTCTACACGTCAAGGAAAAGTCGCTTGAGTATTCTTACAGCACAAATATCCCAAATAATCCAGCTTTCATATTTACAAGCATAGCACACGGATGCTAAGTGTAGGAGCAATCATAGTGTTAATACAGCAAAGGAAGACACTGTTTTCATACCGGGTCCACCAAAGCCTGATATATGATGCAGTTGCCCTTGCACTAACCTTCCTTTTGGAAATGTTTGGTTATTATCATGCCCAGGATTTTTTAAGAGCTAATGATAAACTACAACTATTGTTCCTATAAAGGGTAGGTGTTCATTTGTGTTAAATAGCTTTCAATTTATAAAGAGTTAGGGTCTCCACCAGCCTGCTGATGAGACAAGATAATTTCCTTTGCAGTGGCATAGAGTTAAGCAAGACTCTCACCCTGACAGAGAAATTCGATTTGCTCCATACAACATCTGTGTCCCTTCTGCCAGATGGAGACAATGCACTGTCCTTGCTGTGTTACAACTGGTATCTTCAGCAAGTACTGAGTGGGTGAATCACTTGGATCACATTGGGGAAGGCTTGAGTATGGAGGAAATGTATATTTAAGGACATCATCACTCCCAGACTGTGATTTTCAGGATTGGTTTCCACCCACAGGAGTTGTGCAAGTATTCCATCAGCTTTTTAGGTAGATGAGACACAGAAGTGCCTCTTGGAGGAAATATCCATAACTAAAGACATTGTATCTGCACACCTGCAAAACCTGCATTATAGCAACTGCCTTTACTTTTAACCTTGACGTTTTGTTGGCACCAGCAGAGACCACAGGGTAACCGTCGAACTGCAGGGGACCAGCAGCCCGTTGGCCATCAGGGTACGGAGCAGTGAGAGGGTGCTCTGCAACACAGCTCTGTGAGTCAGCCTCACAGCCAGAAAGGCAAGTTTGGGAGGGATTTCATCTCCTGCCTATGCTGGCAGGGCTATCCTTAGTTTGTCACAGGCTGGGAAGGAGGGTGCCCACATCTTCAGCATCCTCCCACAGGCTTGTAATGCATCCCCTTTGGGTTTGCGTTTCTTGCAGAGTGAATGATCTCTGGGTGTTTGGAAAACACCGAGATGGTATTAGACATCATCACGAATAAGTAACTACTATTAGCTACATGTGATGTATTTCGTTGTATTCCTAGTGCATAGGACTGCTTGCCTCAGTCTGTATTCACTATTCCCCACCTTCCCACCTTTGCTCTCAGGATTAATGAGCTGCAATTAGGACTGTACAATCAGTGCAACTATTCAGATCTCTTTGCAACTGGCACGTTTTCCAATAAGCCTTTTTTTACTTACTTGGTTTGAAAACAGACGCAGAGTCCTGATACATTTAATCTGACAAGGAAGCCACAGCTGTCAAGAACTGTACTAAGGTGTGAATGAAAAGCTTATGCTGACAGAGGAATCCAGACTCATAGCTCTGATTTCCTTGGGCAGGTTCAACTGTAGCCTGCTGACAAGAGTTAGACGTTACACAAGAGCACAGCTACCCCAGCTCCTTGCCAGGTTGCTTTTCTTAACACTATGTGGCTGTTCTTTTCTTTTGTCTGCCCTGAAGAAGAGGGAAACAACCATCCAGAAGCAAGATGGTGACTTAGAAAATACAGCCTGCCCGAGCTGAGGAAGCTTTCTCTGTAGAAAGGCAGGACTACTAGCGCTTGGATAACATTAATTTAAATTCCTGAGGAAAGAGCCTGACATTGTTCATTACAATGACTGTTGAAAGTTTTATTAAGCCAAAATAAAAGGTCTAATTTACAATGTCTTTCTCGCAACAGTTTTCTTAAATTACTTCATGTTGATCAGTTCATGTTAGCAACTGGTTTTTGACTCAGTATGAAGTGGAAGTTACTTATCCATTTCAGGAAAAGACTATAGCAGAGCACTTGGCAAGTTATGGGCTTGAAAGTGATATAGTTTTAATGATGGTATAGCTCCCTCTTGACTCCAAGGAGTAGATGGAAGATGAAGTGCTGTATGTCTGAATGAAACCGTAAATTCAAGGTTTACCCTCCAATTCTGCATCACTGATCTTCTTATGGAGGAAGGGGAATCAGTCTGCCTCTCTTGATTTGAAAGCCCTTGTGTTTATCCCATATCTGTGGATGAAATCCAAGCTAGACTCTCGGTGTCAGTGGTTGCAAGGGCTATGGACCGACATTCTAGCTTGCTGCTTACCAAAAGCACCTCAGAGCCCTACATTTTGGAAATGACAGAACCAGAATGTGTTTTTTCGTCATACTGTCCTATAGGCAGAGGGAGCTGCCTAAAGGGGACAGCCGCCACTTCCCAGCTCCAGGATGTACATGTAGGGGCAATGGAAACACATACCATACCTGTGGGCATGGTTACATGCGGGGGGAGAGTCAGAGGAGTGCTAATGCTTCCCACAGTTTGGAGCCTGGGATGGTAAAAACTGGAAAGATCTGTAAAAATGGGAATGTGGGAGAATTGTCAAGCCCTTGGTTGAAGCCCAGCTTGCTGTGATGTGGTTAAAAGCTTCCCTGCAGCTGCCCAGACTGTAATCTCCATCAAACAGAGCTAATGCTGGTATTCTGGCTGGATTGTTGCAGCTGTGTAACAGTAATACTCATGTATATTTTTAAAATACCCAAATACTGTTTATACACATCACAGAAAATAATAAATGTGTGTGAGGTTAACTCTACAACAGACTTCTAATACACCAGCAATTGAGTGTATAAAAATACACCCACACTCTATAGTTACTCCTTTAAAATAACATTATTTTTCAACAAAGCCCAATTAAACCAACAAGAATTCCACCAAGAATAGAAAGTTCTCTGTCCTCAGACAGCTAATATATCTTTCTTAGTCTTTTGAGAGCCCTAAAAGCAAAATTTAGTAGTTTGTTTTCAGCAACACTCTTCTACAAGGGAGAAGAATAATAATTTATTTTTGATTCAGAGGAGAAGTGGCTAAGCAGGGGATCACCAGCTGGTATTTTGATGACTATCTTTGTGGAATATATTATGGACTCTAATTAAGTAAACCCTCTCACAAGTCTATAAAGTGCATGGTGGTGGTAGAACCTTTTGCCTGTGGACGGAGTTGGATCAAGCATGTGGCAAAGACAATAATGTGCGTAATAATTCTAACCAGAGCTCTTACAGTAAATGGCAGATCGAGTTTCAAAGTGCATAACTTGTTCAAGGGAGGGATTTGAGAGGCATCCATGCTTTTCTGTTTTTGCTTGGTCTTGTTTTACAGCAATACACAGCAATACTCAACTAACTGTAGTTATCAGTAAGTCATTGGAACAAGTACTGCACTTGTTGAGGTGCCGTGGGCCTGGTCAGAATTGGGGAGGAAAAGCAGTTCTAGGGAGAAAAGCTTTAATTCCCTTCACATCTGAAAGATATGGATGGTGTGGTGGAGTCCTCAATGCACACAAAGACTTCCTTCCTTCCTTCCTTCCTTCCTTCCTTCCCCCCACTGCTGTCTTTTCCCTCATTCCCTCCCTTTCCCATTCTCTCTGTCCCCTCCCTTCCCCAGTAGACCATCATTCACATAAATACTATAAAAAAAATTAATCCCAGTGCATCACAGACAGCTTGTCCAAAGTGTCACAGCCATCAGAGATTTTGATGCATAGTGAAATGAAGATCATACGATCTTGCTTTAGCTTTTTTTTTTTTTTTTCTTTTGTCTGGACAACCTTGGAATAATGTTTGGTTGCATTAAAACAGTACATTTGGACTATCACCATAAATAAGATGCACTATACATGCCAAAACAAGTTCTTATGTAATACAGATCTCTGTGGTTTCATTTACTAGTAACACCCTTCATAAGTCATAACAGGGAATGAAGCAATCTCTGTGATATGGAAATTTCTTCTCAAGTGCATAAATTATATCTTAATGCTTCAATTGCTTGAAAAGTGGGACAGTCCCACAGGTCACCAATTCCATTCCAGTGATAAGATTTGCAAATATTAACAATGATTTCTGTTTTATGGGGAGGATTAACTTTACAGGCATGAGGGGTCCAGTTTAGTTTAACACGGGGAAAGAAAAGCCTTAAATGTAATAAATTAGCAAATCAAGTAATGAAGGCAGCTTTACTTGGTTTGTACTGATTTTACAAACTCTCCCAATTCTGAAAGGCTGAATCATGTGCTCAGCTCCCATGTCAGACCCTTGGGCCTTCACCTTCAGCCTGGTCCCCACGATGGGGCTAAGAGGCACATGGAGTCGTACGGCGGAAGAGATGACGCGTTGAGACCTGCCCTCTCATCCATCTGTGCCACTAGTTACCTCTCCTAAAATTGATGGACATGTCCTTGCCTGTGAGCTGCCTTGGTTTTTGAAACCCAGCCCTCGTATAGGCCTTAGGTTTTCACAACTGATTGCCCCTGGAATGACAGTGGTTCAGCACGTCTCACTGCTGAAATGAGTGCAGTTCATCAGGAAGATTCCTGAACCTACAGAAATATGTGCAGATTTGCTTCGCTGTACTCATTTCTCCTTGTTTGAGCACTAAAAACGCATTCAGGCAGTCATACAAATAACAGTCATTGAAATGGAAAGCAGCAAAATTATGAATATTGTATAATGCAATGTTAAATTACAAATAGATAAAACATCTGGGGCCAGATGTTGCTGTTGGATTCCTCTGTGGAACTGCCATTCCTTTCAGCAGCATTGTGTGTGCACTTCTGAGAGCAGACTTTGGCCCTTGATGTAGGGAAGAAGTGTTTTTAATGTAATATTAATGGAGGATGATTTCTCCATTAAAAACAAGGTAACTTGGTAGATGGAGAGATTAACATATTTTATAAAAACAGTTGAGGGTGTCTTTACAACAACCTTTCATAACAGTGATTTTTTTAGAGTTTAAAAGGATAGAAAACAACAGTGGAAGAAACCTATACAGAGTACATACAGTGAGAAAAGAGAGCAGACAGTATAAGAAATGTACTTGAAGTAAGCCTGAGTGCTCAAACATCACTCAAGGGTTTTAAAAGATAGAAGATTAGTGATAATATGTGTAGGAGGATAAAGTAATCTCAAAATGTCCAACCTCAGGTGGACTTGCCAAGTACTGAACTCCCATTTTTCCTTTTTGAAAGTCTGTTGAATCTTTTCACCAAAGCAGAATTTACTAATCTGCATGGGGTGGTTACCAGGAAAAAATGGCCATTTACTCAGGGGAAAAAAAAAATCCCCTTCACAGAGCTATGCACTGCTTGGTTGTGGACAGGTTTGCCAGATCTGACCTTTGGTAGGATCTAGAAGATCCTTTTACAACAGGGTTGATTTCTCTGTAGGTTCAAGTGCGATGCGTGCCCGTGTTTGTGGTTGCAGGCACTGCTTTGTGACCGTTCTGTCATGTAGCTACCAGCTCCTGCTCCCCTCTGTGGTACCTGCCTGGGCTTGTTTGCCATGTGCTTTTTTGGAGTGGGCAGAAAGCCTTTGAGAGCAGTTATTATTTATTTTGAAATGTCCACAAAGGGGTTAACCTTTCAAGATACACACCTCTTTTTTCCAGCCTGCAGTCTTGCTCCAGCAAATCGAGGTCGGCAGAGCGCAGTGCATCCAGGCTCAGCGCGGGTGGTGGACTTTGTGGATGACCTTTTATACAAAGCCTTTTAGCCAGACTGGGCACGCTGGTGAAAGAAATTAAAGAGCCAGGCAGTAATTCACCGCTTTCTGCACATTTTTTTTAAACCTTTGATTAAGGTGCCCTTAATCTCTGGAGATACTTTCCCACTTGCTTGTGTTGATTCTTTGTTCTGTGTAAAAGGGGTGATGGGATGTGCTGTGCCAAGGACCAGCTCCGGGCCATGGTCCCCTCCATGTTAATTTTAGGGCAGGCATTATAAAGCTTTTATAGGGTAGCCTTGCTGCGATGTGCCCACTGTGCATCCCTTGCCATTAGATGTCCAGTCTGGGAAAAATCAGGCTGCACCTTGCACCATCCAGCCCTTGAGCTGTGCCAGCAACCTGGTACCCAGGGCTCTAGTCCAGCTGGGGGTATCTGGGCAGCTCCAGTCAGCTTGGGAGCTCCCACGTTTCAAAATGAAGTGTGTGAAACTATGTTGTGAAAGCAACACAATGCATCTGGCCCGGGACAGCTATCAGCAGTCCATGCCTTTGGAGAGGCAGTGAAGGCAAGAGGCATAAAAGGCATCTTACCTTTGCTACAAGTTATTTATTGAAGCAGAACCCAAGTAATCGGTGACCAAGGGAAGATAAGAGAGTATTTTATTTATTGGTGACAGAGAGAGAAAACTCACATTTGACAGTGTCCTTAAAGTTTTATAGTCCTATTGTCCTGCTACTCCTTACTCCTCTCTCTTCCTTGACCTGTAGCAGCCTGTGCAAATTCAGTTTTCTGCCCAATGTCATCTGTCCCTAAAGTCTTTTAAAATATCTGAATGTTCTTGGCCTGTGGATCTTAACTCCTCACTGAAACTACCTACAGATGGCAATTTCCCAGGTCAGGGCAAAAACCTTCCCTTCCAAACAAACAAATCTGCAATCTGGAAATCCTCCTCTGCAGCACAGCAGGCGCAGCACAGGGCAGGCGTTTGCTATTTGCTAGTTTGCATTTCCTTGAAATGAAGGAAGAGCTATGAAAAAAATCTGCTCAACAGTTGTTTTGGTCAATGCTATGTGAAATGACATCATCACTAACCCAGCCAGATGGGGCTGAGCACCGTGTCTGTGAAAATGTTCATAAGAGCAGTGAGCACCTTCAGACAGACGCTTTCCATTAGACTAAACACAGATATTCCTTTTAAAAGTGTGCAAGGAAATCGAGCTGCAGACTAAAGCCAACAGTTAAACACAGCTGGTCCTTTGCCTTGCTGAACCCCCCGCCTCCCCAGTTATTTTTCTTTTCAAGGTGTATGTTCAATCTGGAAAATGGAAAAATGGTTGAGAAATTCTATGTATGTCTTCTGCACCTTGGATTTTATAGGGCAAGCTTGCAGTTTCCCTTCCAATTTTACTCATCCAAATGTTAGCTACACAATATCCAAATGTTAAAACTGGAAGGGAAAAATTGGATATGCCATCTTTTGGGTATAAAAAAATTGTGCCAGAGCTTTTACAAGGCCTTTAAAAATGGAGTCTCTAAATAACACCTGCACTACACATTTTATATGCCAGTGTTTCAATTTATGATGTATCCTTTGGCTATGGTTGCATGCTATCCTGTTTTTTATATCTGACAAGAACCCCTCTGCCACATCTCTGGAGTCTTTGGGCTTCAGGGTGTTAATAATGAACATCTTATGCTTGTTTCAGTGCCCATGTCTGACAAGGACAGCACTGGCTTTTAAAAACCCTTTATCTGCACTGAGTGGAAAATGCTGTTACCATGCCATGGGACTTTTCTGAGACTTCAGTATTTTCTCCTCCTATGTGGAAATAAAATGCATGCTAGCTTTGTGACAGATTGGAGTGCCACAACATAATTTTGATCCCTATCAGGCAGGTTGGACTGTGTGGTCAGTCTCTACAGATGGTAATGATGTCCACTCCTTCGCACAGAATTAGCTGGCCAAAATGAAGAGAAAAATGTCCTCTCCAACAGGTACTGTGACTTCTGGGTGCTATGGCCAGGCAGATGTGGCAGCAGCAGCGGGTGCTTGTCCATGCACTCGTCTCTCTTTTTGGTTCTCTCCGCGAGAGCAGAGGCTTTCCTGCAGCTCAGAGGCATTTCCCAACAGGTCTCTCACAAGCAATGAGTTCCTGCCAAAAGAACTTATTTTCTTGAATCAGCATTTTCTGACTGGAAAGAAGAAATTCCAATTGCTTCTGCTCATTGTAAAGCAACAGTCTGACAAACCCTGGGAGAGAGACTTTACCCATCGCATTTGGTTCAGTGTGGGTCTAAGAAATATATAGTAACCAATTGGCCTAATCTCCCAATATTTCAGTGTGGAGAAGAACTAATACTTTTTAAAACAATTGCATGTTTAAAAATACATGTTTCAGTCATCTCCAGTATGCTCATGCTAACAGCATAGAGTTCTTCCAGCACCGTCAAAAAGAGAAGGTTGCATTATCAAAGACTTCAGCTATTCCCCCTGGCTAATCTAGAAGGAGAATCCCAAACTCACTGAAGTGCTCTGGGCAGACATTTTATAGCAGTACAGGCTATTTCATTGCTGGAAGCAAGTCTATAATAGCCTTTTAAGCATCATTCAGCCTGAATTATCTGCCTAAGACACATACATAAATCATGTTATATTACACAATATTTTTTCTTGCCCCCTTTCTTGAATTTTACTCCTCCAGTGCAAGTTCTAGAAAAGAAGAAAATTAGATTTCCTTCAGTTACTCATCCAGCCAGTGGGATGACTGAGTTATGCCAGGAATTTTTGGCCCAGTTTGTCATATTCAGAGGACTGAAATTCTATCTAATGAAGTGGGAGAAGTGTTACAGAAAGAGGAGGCAGTAACTTACTTCTTATTACTCATTTTACCCTGCTTGATTTTCTGTCATTTAACTATCTGCGTATGCTCTACACTGTTGTAGTACCTGGATGATCCATTAACTGAGCCTCAACTGCCAAGGGAGGTTTGTGTCCTAATGATGAGGCCATTAGCAAAAGAATTTTAACCAGCTTAATTCACCCCCACCCTAATTTCTAGCTATTTCATATGGGCATAGTTCTGGAAAGGGGGTTGAACCCCACTGTGTCTGCTGGGGCACCTCCTGTGAGTGGTGTGACTCTATTGTTTCCATAGCAGAAATGGGATAAAATATGGAAAATATGCCCATGGCAGGGAACAGAAATGAGACCCAGCTGCCTGGATGGATGCTAAAGCATCAGGCTGCAGGACTGACCTTGCATGCCTATCCCTTCTTGCTTTGGGTAATCTCTCATTCTCACTTGCATGGGGACAGTGATTCAGGAAAAAGATCTGCTCTCACCTGGAATTTCAAAGATAACCCAAATCTTAGAAGTTGGGTGAAAATACAGCCAGTCCCTCGCATGTGCCAGGAAGGCAGCAGTCACCTGGCTAGTCAATATGTGGCAGCTTAGAACTGCTGCTTCTTAGCACAGAGAGTATAAGAGGAAAAAATCATCATTGTGTAGACTAGAGGGCAGAGGACAGAAAACCAAGGGAAACTGGGTCTTCTTAGTTCTGCTCCTCCAAAACCAATTTATTAATGCTATCTTTTTGGGTGCTACCTGTAGAATTTAGTCTCAATACACCTGCTTGTGGGTGTCAAGTGGCCCTGGAGTTGCACAGTGGTTGGAGGGGAGATGATCCAGCAAGCCTCTGGTACCATCACGCCCAGTTTGTTGACTCATAGGGGATGTCTGAGTGCCCGGTGAGTGGCAGACACTGAACAAGTGGAAAGGCTCCATCTGTCCCTGTGCTGCTATTGAACCAGAGCAGGAGCCATCTACACCCACATGTACACAGGCAGAGCCGTCCAGATTTAGTGTAGAAAAGTGTGGTGAATCTACTCCTAGCTGACTGTGGAGTATGAAAAGTGATATATATAGAAATTTTGGCAATGAGACTAAGAAGCAGTGTTGCTTACAGCCCCATTCTGAAGCGGGTGCCTGGCTTTGGGGTCAAGGTCACCTAATCCATTGCAGGACAATGACGCCTCTTTTTAGTGGTAGGATGGAGTAGAGCAGAAGTGCAAGTCCATTGCCTGCCTGTGGAGCTCAGCCATGTACCTGACCACATGCTAACTGGCTCACAACAGGCTAAATGGGTTGAAGTCCTACATGAGGGTCCAGGGAAACGAGAACATGTCCGTAGTGGGTCTGTGACCAAGAGCTGCCCGTTGCCTGTTAGTGTGCTAACTATTGAATTAATCTTCCTCTCTGGAGTCAGCATCCCTGAAGCGTGTCCAGGTGACATCTCTGGAGCCTGAAGATCACTAGTGATGTTCTGCAGCATTAGCACCAGAGGGACATGCTCTGCAGTGATCCAGCACCAGCATTACCACTGGAGGGACACAGTCTTCAGTGATCCACCCCTTTCTTTTAGATGTGAAGAGCAGCAGCTCCTGTTTGGAGTGAGAAGACAAGTTTGTGTCAATAAATGCTCGAGCTGCCAACAAAAATGCCAGGCAAACTGTAGTAGTGTTTGCATGATACTGACACATGCCCACTGGGAGCATGGCTGCCACCACCACCTCATTTCACAGAGGCCATCGACAGCTGTCAGATGATAACAACTTTGGATAATTAGTGTCCTGAAGGGCTTGAACTAAGGGCTCAGAAATGAAAGAGTGCATTAGAGAACAGCTATTCCCTCCTCACCCCTTGAGCCTGGTTGTGTATATCGAGCTCAACAATAACATTAAAAAAAAAAGTAATACTAAGAAAAGCAATATAGCAGGCTAAATTGCATTTGCTGCATCTTGGGCTTACATTTCATTACAAATACCTTCTTACTCAAGGTACAGTCTTTTTAAGTCATTAAGACAAGTCCTGAAGTCCTTTCTCAATTTTCACTCATACCTCGCATGGTTTCTCATTAACTTCAGTGGATGCCTGTTTGTCTGACTGAAAACTGAAAGGGGGCCTTGGGATTTGAAAAACTGGGAATTTTGCTTGAGTAAGCAGCAAGAAATGTGGCCATGATAATAACCTTTTCTTTTTTTCTTTCCCCTTATTTTTTTTCCTGTTGCTTTTCTGACAGCTCTGAAAGAGTGGGAGTAAAGCAGTTAGGACTCACCACTTTTTTGGTTTGTTTTTGAGGATTTGCGAAATGTTTTTCTTTTGAATTTCTAATCAGAAGGTCATTTCAACTGAAAAGCCATCATATTTCTTTTAGAAAATGTCAATTAAAAATGTTAGGGGCTTTTTTCAACTAAAAAACCATGAAGATATCAAGATAACTACCAAAATGTTTAGGTCAACAAAAACCTAGCCTTTTTTTTATTTGTTATTATTATAATGGCCCCAGAAGTTTAAAATTATTTTTTTGCCCTATTCTAAATTAAAAGTTTGGCTAAATCATTCCTGCAGAGACTGTGTTCAAACGGGGACATGTTTACATATCTGCCTCTGATCATACAAGATAGTGCTGGATTATGGGATGTGCTGGCTTTCCAGCCCCGGAGAATGGTGTGTCCTCACTGTGATCCTCTTTCTCACCAGAAACGTGGACTACTTAGATAACAGCAACTTCATGCTTTTTCTGACCTCAGAAAAAACATCTACATTTCAAGGAGAAAGTGAGACCAAGGGCAAAACTGTATTTCAGCACTTCTGGACACTCTGGAGAAGATGCCCCAGTTTTATTAACAGAGGGTGATGTGTTGTATGGGAAAACTTCATTCTCTTATTGGTTTATAAATCACCAAGGCGTTAATATAAGTTACTAAAAGTGTGAACAGATTTATCTAAGTTGAAATCAGGGGTGCCCAAGTATGGGTTACGCAGGCGTAGCAAAAGCAGTCAGCAATCACAGGTGCCTGGGAGAGATGCAGACCCAGGGAGGGATGTGTTGCTTCGGGGGATGCAGCCTCCAGCAGAAAGGTGACAAAAAGCAGCCACAGGACAATAACAGCTTAAAACCAGCATAGACATCTCTACAATTAGCATCTGAACATGTTTAATTTTCATTCTCTTTTACCTGTGTTTCTAGCCTCAAACCTCATTGATCCTATTTTGCGCAGCTGTACTGCTGCTGCTTCACAAGCTCCCCGCTCTGCCAGAGGAGTTCAGAAGAAGCTGTGGCAGAAACGACTGGGCATCCTGAGAGTATGCCCATGCCAGTCCCCACAAAATAAGTCTTTTTTTCATACACCACAATGTAATAATGGACACTGGCCCTTGCTCAGCCTCATTTAATGACCCATAACTGAGTGAATAATTCATTCAGTGCCTAGAGATCTTGCGTGGAGACTTGTTCTACCACAGAGCCCTGGGGAATGAAAACAGCAATAAAGTTCCAGCTTTTAACCCATCCATTTACAAAGCCTCATGATATTATAGCTTCCATGATCAATTTAAATGAACATGTTGGAGGTTTATTAGCAGCCTTCCTGTATCTCATGCCTCAGTACATATTTTTTCAGAGCATTTACAGCTTATACTTATTGTTGGTTTGAAGGGAATAGAGAATTCCCAACTGCAAAGTCATACTTTTATTTAAAGCTTTAATTGTCTTAAAGAAGAGCCTTTCTGAAATCTAGCCCTTTTGGAGTCACTGATGCTGTTTATTATCCAGTAAACTCTTTCAAGCTTTGGGACAGGTTAATACTCCTCAGCATCGGTATAATTTTTCTTAGGCTGTGTTACTGTGTTTATATGAGGATCTTCATTTTGCTTTGGCAGCAGAATTTCTTTTCTGCTTCTGCAAATTACAAAAAAAAGAAAAAAAGAAAAAAAGAGAAAAAAAAAAAAAAAAGCCTTCCTAAGCTGGATTGCTTTGCAGCTGTGAAAACCTATAATAACTTCAGTCGGATTACAACTACATCAAAGGTATTATATATCCCTGAGTAACATATTTACTGGGCTTTTCAACAGCTGTATAATTAGCTCTGGATGACTACTTTTTTCCTCCACATCTTTAAATATCCATATTTCAAAATTCACAGAAATTCAAAGGGAGAGTGGTTTTTCCCTTTCACAGAAGGTGCAGCCCATCAGATTTTTTTTCCTTAGCTTTTTATTTAAAAAAAAAAAAAGAGAGAGAGAGAGAGAGAGAGAGAGAGAGAGAAAGGCCCCAACTTCCCTGTCCCCTGGTAACCAGACCTACGGTATCCATCACCCCTCGTGGCACGCTGTGCCCGCCTGATTGATGAGGGAGGTGATTCAGGCAGGGGACGGGGACGGAACCCTTTGTGGCGTCCCAGAGGAGGCAGCTTTGAGGCAGCAGCTGTCCCCAGAGCCAGTCGCAGCCCCCTCGCACAAAAGGAGGATGGCAGAAGGTGAGGAAAAAACTCGTGCCTCCACAAGGAGGAATAAAGACTCCATATGTCCCGGGTCTCAACAGATGCTCCTGCGGGGTGACCCCCTTCACCGTCCCCTCCCTCTCGCCTTGCACTTGCAGTGCCTCCGTCACCGGCACTGACAGTCCCTATTCATGGGGACGTCCCCAGCGAGGGTCCCCGTCACAGCCCGCCGTCACGGCGGGAGCTTTTGGGGAGGGGGTTGTGTGCGGGGTTGGACCGGACAGAGTGTGGACAGAGTCACAAACCTATCTCCTGCTGTGATCCTGCACACGTCTGCTGTCATTCCGTTGCAGAGGCTTTTGTTAGATAATTACCTTTATTCTGGGAACAGGAGGGAAAAGAGGCTTTCAAATTCTCTTTAAATCTAGCTGGGTTTTCTTTTCATATTTTTTTGCCCTGTGCTGAGTAGCAGAAGGGAGTGCTTCAGTGTCGATGTGGAGGGAAGGTTTTTTCTCCCACAAGATTTTTCTCCCTGCTGGTTGATGTTGTGTTGATTGCTCAGTCCCATGGCCAGGATGGCAAAGGAAGGTGTGAGAAATGCTTTTACACATCTTCTGTAGAAATGCTGATTTCCTCTTTTAATTTTTTTCTCAGCTGATGGGACTTTGAACTCAGTTTTCTCTTTAGAAAGTTTTCCTAAGATGAGCTCCTAGCCTGGATTTGTCTGTTCCCCCAACGTTTCATTATGGCCCTGTGATGTGTTGGCTGGCTGGCTCTGATATGCAGTAAAGACCCAGCTGGCTGAGCACTTTCAGGACAAACAGATAAGACAATTTACTATCTGATTTTATGAGAGCCGTTTATACTTTGCAGAATTTTTTAAGCAGCAAGCCCTTAAGAAGCATCTTCTGAGCGTGGTACCTAGGAGAATTGCACACACATTTCCTGTCAGCAGCCGGAGAATAGTGTCTAACACCTGCTATGAAGAGCTTGAAATATATTCTTAAATGGCTTGATTGCTTTACATTTCCCTTGAGATGAGATGAGACATTATGGCGCAGTTTCTTTTCTGCAAGGAGACCTACTGCGGATACTTCTTCAGTGAAGCTCCCAAGCAGCATGGCTGAGCCCATGCTATCTCCTGCTTACGCTTGCTGGGATTTCAGCCTGTGCTTAAAATTTAGCTTATGCCCAGAGGGCCCTTCAAGACCGGTACCTGGGGGGCAGCAGACATGGACCATAGGCTATTGAGGACAGGATTCTGCCCTGCTATGGTTTAAAGTGTCAGTTGAGAGCAGGGATAAATGCTAGTAGGAAAACCTCTCAAAGGGTCCTTGCTGTAAGCACAGACTTGTGACTCTGCTGTGTTTGTTCTTCCTCTGCATCGTCCTGGGCTGTGCTCAGAAAGCCAGCAGCGAGAGAGCCATATGTTTTGCAAGAAAAGTAGAAACATCCACCTTGATTTCCTGGCTCCATCTGGTTTGTCAGAGCATCCATTCAGGTGCTCTGCAGTGGCATCAGGAGGAAACCTTCCAACCTCTGGCCAGGTGAGAGCCAGCACCCATCACGGAATGGCTGAACACACCTTCCCCTGCATCCCCAGCCTCTGACGCTCCACCCAGCACGCTGCCCGTGTCAGTGATGAACCAGTGGATATTCAGCTACCCAAAAACTGGATGGGTCAACCAGAACCGTATACAACATTTCCCAAGAGATCAAACCCCAGCCTCTCTGATGCACAGCACGTGGGAAGGATGTGTGCTGAGAGTGACAGGCACTTTTACAGGGGACTCTTTTATTTCAGCGTCTTGAATGGGAGCACATTGCCAGCCATTACCTTGCAGCCCTCGTGCTTCCCTGTACCAGCACACCCCACCATGCGCCCACCCTGTGGGCTGTTTTATAACTTTTTCAGAAGACACTGTGGTCTCAGCTGAACTTGGTGGGAGCTGGGAGCCTTCAGCCCTGTTGAAAACACAGTGCCAGCCAATATCAAAATTATACGAAAAGGAAGCAACAGTGATTTGTTACCCCAGAATGTCTCTGTTTTCAGGTACCTGAATATATGCTCTGTAAAGGAAAGAGGGAATCTATTAGGTATGTAAATATTAATATTTATGAAATAAATCCTGAAGTTTCAACTCTTTGGTTGTGGATGTCTTGAAGCTTATTCCATGGAGGATAATGTTTTTCTGCTAACAGGTAAAATGGTGGAAAAATCAGGACAGGCAGAAACTCGTTTAGCATTTCAATTAACAGGGAAAAGGCCCTGGAATTTGAGTAGCAATTTTTTGTAACTTTCAATGAATATTTTCAAAGCTTTCTCAAATAATGTCGTTTGCTTTGAACTTCAGTTGCTGGAAGATGCCCAGGAATTTCACACAGATAAGTAGCCTTTCTCCTCACTGCCACTCCTCCAGCTGCATGATGGTTCAGCTGTGATTCCTCATCCCTACTTCATATTCTCTGAGCTTCTGTACGGATCTTTCACTCCTTGCAAAGGTGGCTGGACCTGGGTGCTGCAGTTAGGCTGCTGGTGGGGAGGCTGGATGTGATGCAAGTCTGACTAACTCCAGCCACAGTGCATGCATTTTGCTCTTGCAAATTTAAAAAAAAACAAAAAACAAACAAACAAACAAAAAACCAACCAAAACAATAAAAAAGGGCAGGTGTGTGGAAAAGTTACAGGACAGCTTCAGAGGTTTTCTGATTATTTTTTGGTCTGTGGAGAAGTAGAAACTGATCCTTGCAAATGCTTTTTGCAAAATGGAATTGAGCCTAAATATCCTTACTTAGGGCTTTCTCCATCTAGCAAAAAAAGAAAATCCATCCTAGATTCTGTCAAAATCTTCATGAGAAGGTTCTGTCAAACATATGTGATGAGGACAAAACAGCTCACTTCAATTTCACCCACCCTTCCTGGTCAAATCTAGTTAATTTTATTGTTTTGTGCCAAATTTCCTTGTTTTTAGAAAGAAAATAACATTCTCCATAAAATAAGGTGGAACAAGCCAGCTTGGGAACCAACTCAGGTTGACCATGGAAAATCACCCATGCTGTCAGACTTTGACCACACTGCACACTGTGTTCATGTTCATCATTCCTGTGTTTCAGGGTTGGGCAGAGGGGATGCAGCAGATGTAATTCAATGCCTGTGATTTCTGATTTACAGCCATAAGCAACTGGATATGCTTCCTCCCTGTTCCTAAGATATTCCATCAACTGGCACAGACTGGGAAGTTTCCAGGGTGGTATGAAGTCAGCTGTGTCCCAGCAGACTAGAGCACTCAGCCCAGGGAAACCAGTCCTCCCTCCCGGTGTTAGTAGCGCTGTGAAGTTCAGAAGCCCTACAGCTCTGAGTTGACTGTAGCTAATTCTGAAATTTTGGAAGGATAAATCTGTTTTACAGGAAGGGTCTGATTTGAAGTATTTAAATTGTTGGTCACCTTCTCTGTTGTGGTTTGGTAGGCAGGGGAGGGGAACAGGGCTGTCCCTTCCTGCACATGAAATCCTATCCGCAGGAAGAGAGCCTGTACATCAAAGGGGCTTTGCTCACATGCTGAGCTGCTGGGATCCGTCATGCACATGTGCACATCTCTGGAGGGAGGGCTGCCACCACTGTCTCTGTTCCCCCAGCTATGTAGTGCTGCACACAGCAGATCCGGTCCTCTCTGCTGCCAAAGCAGCCCATGGAGTTTCTGCTTCTCGCATCCCACAGCAGATGTGCCATAGCTAAAAGGTGAGGGAGTGCACAGCGGTCAAAATCACATCCCTAGGTAAATCTGCAAGGGGTAACCACTGGGTTGACTCTTCAGCTGCCATGTATTGGTGTAGTCCCACTGCTTATCTGCAGGGTGATGCTGCCTTGCACCAGGTGAGGAAATGGCTCATCATAATCTGCTTTGCAGCTATGGAGTGTGAGATGATATGTTAGAGCGGCTCCCATGACCATGGCCCATATCAGTCCATGAGTCACCGTGATTTCAATCAACCAGCGTGTCCAGAGCGAAACAACTTTGTTTTGTCTTCTGTGCCATAGTGACATTTTCAGCTGCAGGCTTGTGTAGGGTGAGGCAACAAGGAGGTCCCCAGTTATTTGCAGACTACTTTCCTTTTAAAGGAATCATGTTGCACCTCCCAGTAAGGGATTTGATCCCGTTATTGGTGTGAAAGTATAAATGCCCATATGCAAAGTTAAGACTAAGGACAGACATGCTAACTGCATGTCTGCAAGATGTTTGAGAGAAAAGGCATTGAGCTTTGGTTGGTGTGCCCACATAAAAATAAATTATAATACCATGCAACCAATAGAAAAAGAAAAAAAACAACAAGAGGAAATGAAAACAAATAAAATACTCTACATGGTGGTTTGTAATGGATCTGACAAGTCTAGTGGCTACTTCAGTAGCATAAACACACATTCCAGGATGCACTATGTTTTATATTGTACATGTTAAAATATTTAGTAACTACATTGCTATAAACATTGTTTTGATCTCAAAGTGCACCATATTTTAAAGCCTGTTGTACTCCAGGAAGAATTATATTCTCCAGCCTCCTTAATAAAAGCCACAATCTATGATGCTCTTGATGTGCACAGGCCCAGACTACACAGTATGATGACATTCTTCAAGAGGCCTTTAATGAATTAATGCCTCTCCAAATGGTTTTAAGCTTACAAAAAGAAGATGTGTGCATGATCCTAAATCATTTGGAGCCATTTTATTCAGTGCCTATTGATTTTAGTGCCAGTAAACCTCACTGCTGCCTGCCTCTGATGAGTATTACATTATATCCTCCATAGCACACAATGGGATTTAACGGCGCCAAAAATGTAATTTCAGCACAAAATCCAGAAGTCATTATGACATCAAGTTTCCTTTTTCTTCAAAACTTAAGGTACCTGAGGATCAAACTTCTGAATAAACTGGAGCCATTTCTCTGAAGTGAATTCAGAGAACTTACGTCTCCATCTTCAAACTAATTGTTGGGGCTGAAATGGGCTTAAAAATAAGAAACAGCAAAGTTAGTGGGTTTTTTCCTCACACAGCCTTTATATGGACTCATTATTTTAATATCGGTAATGGCAGACAAGCATGGTTGTCTCTGTGCTTGGTATGTATTTGTAGAAAGAACTTCTCTCTCTTCTCTCTTTAAGGCAAGTCAGACAAGATGTTCTGGTCAACAGGGTCAGAAATGGCCACGCGACCATGCACAGAAGTGTTAATGTTCACTTGTAAACCTCTCATAGACAGAAAAACCTACAGGGTGATGTTAATGATTTCTCCTCCAATTGTGTGTGTGACAGAGTTTTGCTTTCCCAAGAACAGGGCATTTACTGACTCAGGAATCTGAAATACCCCACCTTGCATGTGGTCTTTGGAGGAATAATGGTGGCCACAATACTGGACCCATACCACAGACATGTGATTCTGTGGCTGGCTGCAGATATAGGCACAAAATATTCTGAGTTCCTAACACGGGGAATGGATGATAAAATCAGTCAAGTCTAAGTGTCAGAGAAGAGGAACCTTGGATGTTTAAATTTCCTTTCATTTTGTTTTGGTTTGTTTAATTTCATATATTCTTCCATTCTTTTGGTCTTTTCCCTTCCCTTCCCTTCCCTTCCCTTCCCTTCCCTTCTCATTCCTTTCCATTCCTTTCCTCAGCAGTACCGTTCCAAACCCGTGCAGATATTGTGCTATTTTATAGCCTCCCCACTGCATGCCAGCAGAAGCCTTTTCCCTTCCCAGTTCTCAGGGAGTTGATGCTAAAGATGCATCTCGGGTCCTCAATTAATGATGCATCTTGTTCGGTTGTGCTCTTCAGCCCTGCCCTGCAACCCCAACTGTAGAATCATAGAATTATGGAATAGTTTGGGTTGGAAGGGACCTTTAAAGGTCATCTAGGCCAGCCCCCCTGCCATGGGCAGAGACATCTTCTACTACACCAGGTTGCTCAGAGCCCTGTCCAACCTGACCTTGAATGTTTACAGGGATGGGGCATCTACCACCTCTCTGGGCAACCTGTGCCAGTGTTTCACCACCTGCATTGTAAAGAAATTTCCTCCTTATATCTAGTCTAAATCTACCTTCTTGTAGTTTAAAACCATTATGCCTTGTCATATTACAACAGGCCTTACTAAAAAGATTGTCCCCAGATGCAGCTGGTTAAGCAGAAGGAGGATACAGCCAGTGTCCAACCCCCCAGAAGTGCTGCTATGGGGCTGGAGGGGCCCTGGCTCTGAAGTGTCATGGGTCTCCCATTGTGTCAGCCCTCATGGAAACAGCTTTGATCATTTCCAGCAAGCAAGAAGAGATAAAAAGAGACATCTTGGGAACAGAAGCCACGGGCAAAGTAATTCTGTACCATGGGAATAGACATGGATATAAGACCCATGGAGGTAATGGGTCTATGGTAAAACGGATAGAATATCATCATAATATCTCCGTATGTAGCACCTGACTGAGGAGGAGAGCTGGGGTGAATTCACCAGCAAAAGAACTTCTCAAGGGACAGACTGATCTCTGTGCGCGAGTTTCATCCACACTCAGCATCCCAGGATGGAGGTACGGAGGGGATTTGCCCACCGCTTGCCATGCTGGGCTCCTGCCTTCGGGTTAAGTACTGCTGCAAAGCTGAGAGAGACGGGTGTAAGAGCCTTTCAGCAGGCAATTAAAAGCAGAATGTTTTCTGTAATATATAAACAAGCCCATTAAGCCTGACTTTAATGGGGCTGAGATTCTGTGATAAATAATTGAAAAGAAAGCTTAAAGTGAATTTCAAAGATTTTTTTTTCCCCTTTTAAAATGTATTTACAATACTTCAGTACTTTATATAGCTTGAATGTTTAATCAATTGTCATTTAAGGAGAGTTCAGTTCCTGGAGTTTTGTGATATATACGTGCTAAACAAGCCACTTGAATGTCAAAGACACAGAGCAGCAGCTCTTTGGTTGAGACAGATTTGACACAGTTTGTAGTGGCTTGTGCATGGGAAAAGCTTGTTCCCAACATCTCGGCTGCTCTCAGTAGATTAAAAAGGTCTTGACATGGCTTGAATTTCTTCTGCTATAGCACATATAGCAGGCCAGGCGCTGACGGGGATCTGCTAATTGCTCACCGGCTCCCTGGGTCCGGCCGGCCCCTGGCACAAGGTTTGTTTTCTCTATCAGCTCCGAGGCAAAACCCCAGCCCTGCTTCAACCAGGCTGGGAGCGCAGAACGAGTGAATGTTTGAAAGGAGCAGCTGATGTTTATTGTGCAGTAAACGTACTTGTCGGGTGCCTTGTTGTAGATATTTTTCCTGGGTTGGTTGTGATTAAGGACGTAAGGTGTGATAAGCTATTCCCTTCTCAGTGAGCGAGCATTTATCTGGCTTCCATTAACACGAGGCCTGATGAGACGGGAATGTCCCTCAGTGCCTTTCAACACACACATTTGAAATGTCTTGTAAATTAGCTAAGACTTTGGACTTCCCCTCGACTGTGCAGACTCCCTCGCTGAGGCTAAAATGGCCCTGCCTCGGGGACGTCACTGGAGTTTCACCGCAACCCCCATGCTGCAGTTCAAAAACCCCAAACCCTCTTCTTGGTCCTTCTTACTCCCCCCTGACCTGTACTCCGACCAGAATGATGCTGATCTCTATTTTGCAGAGGAAAAGCAAGCCCTCTGTAAACCTGAGGTCCGGAGTGGCTTTAAGTCCCAGAAGCTTTTTTTAATAGGAGACGTTTTGTGAAAGTTCTCATACATGTTTTAAGGTGCTGAAGTGCTTTGGGACTTGGGGTGTGCAGAAGCTTATTGATGACCTTTCCCAGGCTTCACCTCCTACTGAAAATGGACTCACTGGGAAACTTACTTTTTTTCCTTTTTACTTTTTTGTTCCTTTAAATGACTCTGTTTCTGTGCCGCAGTGCTTCTGCTGACTGGGAGGCTCCTTGCTCCCTGCCTTCACCGGGGTATTAGCATCAGTGACCCCCCCATGGCTTAGTGGGGATCGAACTGGCACCAGAAGAGTTAATCAGGAAGCTGCTCTCTAATGTGAACAGGCTGGCACAGTACTCTCCCTGCTCAGGAACACAGCAATAATTGTCCAGATGGCTTTAAAAAATATTAAGAATATACACAGATATTTAAAATTATAAAACCAAGCAAAGGAGTACGGAAATGATTAGAAGCTCATAGCAAAAGGGATCAAATCCTGCTCTGAGCAGCCATGCTGGAAATGGTGCGGTGCAGTCCCTGCTGTGCATCGGTGTGCCTGAAATCAGCAGCTTGTTCCTGCAGAATCCCCTAATCACCGTTCCATTAACTCATATAACTGTGTGGGACTAGAGCAGATTTCTCAATAAAAATGATGGATAAGTAAATTGGGAGAAGCACTCTACCACTTAGCAGGTGTGAAAAGATTGACAGTCCCAGCACTGCTGAGGGAAGATTGCGTGCGACTCGAGGGTGTCGCTGTGCGGAAACGCTGGTGCGTAGCTGGGGGAAAATTGCCGTGTTTTTTTTCTGAGGGTGCATGAACAGGAGATGGTGATGCTGGAACAGGATGCGAGAGATCTGCAAACACCCTGCGAGCAAACACGGTGCAGCACAGCACAGGCAGCAGCCACACAAGGAAGGACCAGGAGCTTCCCAGCTGCTAGCTCTCCTCACCGTGACAGTAAGCGTGAAAGCTGGAAGTCGGGGAGCTCTCGGCATTGTCGATGCGTCTGGGTGTGAAATCCCACGTGGTTGCCGCAGTGCTGGACCCGAGGGCAAACCCACGTGCCTGGGACATGCTCCTCTTTCGGTCTGTTGGACTCTTGGGTGGAAACACCTTCCACAGCACTGCAAAAGCCACTGTGTGCGTGAACTAGGGCCTTATTCATAAAGCATTTCTCATAAAAGTGATAGTGCTTTTGATGCTCATGTGTCCCACATCACCTGATGCAGCCCTCTCTCTTGGTGGGGATGCTTCTATCTGAGACTGTGGGCAGACAAGCATGCCCTCCTTCTGCTCTTGGGGCTGAGATGTGTCCGAGCAACGTGTGCCAGGAACATCCCACGGGCAGATGTGTCCTGTAGAGTGAACAGGAAGGTTGGGGTGAAGGCAGTGCAGCACAGTGAAAAATGGCTCTGGGGAGGGTACTTTTGCTTGTGGCTGAGACACACACTGGCCCTTCAGGGAACTGGCAGGAATTATGCAGCAGTGGGTTTGATTGCATGGATAATGTAGTAATTTAATGGGCAAAATCTACAGGCCTGTCCCCCTGTCCTGGTTAAAACCCAGCCTGAGCTCCTACCTTCTCCGCAGAGGAGGAATTAGGGAGAGGGCACAGCCTCTCTGCTTCCCTCCAGGGGCTGGCAACCTGCAGGAATGGAGCAGGCTCCCAAGTCCCCACAGTGTGATGGTGTCTTGGATCTCTGCTCACATGTGGCTCCTAGCTCCTGCTAAAAGCATGGTTTGAAAGAAATATCCCTTGGGCCTGTATGATACCACATTGGTATCATATCCTGCAGCTCCTCTTCAGGCTGCTCTGATCCCAGAGCCAGGAACTCCTCCTGGTGCTGTAATTCCCACCATGGCCTTCCCATTCAGCATTTCTGAGCATTTATAACATGCTCAGCAGCTAATTAGCAAAGACCTGTCAATGATGCCACTCAGGGATGAAAATGGCCTTGCCATTTCCTTGCTGCAGCCAGAGAGCCAGAGGCAATGTGAGGTCCTGGGTCTCTCCTAGGACTGTGTTGATGGCCTGGCTGCAAGAGCACAAGTGCTACCACAGCTGCTATGCTTCTCACTGGGCATGCTGGAGGGGCACTGTCACTGTCCTCCTCCCTGTCCCCACCAGCCCAGCTCGCTGGACATGCATTTGCTTGTGCCATCTTGGTGCATCACTGCCATTGCAGCCCGGGGCTGAGGGGCACTGTGACAGGAAAACATCCCTGTGGTGAGAAAAAAGGGGGGTGTGGGGTGGGGTGGTGTGATCAGGTTTAATTTTCATACATGGTGCATGGAGAATTAGGCATTTGTTGTAAAGATTTATTGAGTGAGAAACAATGCTTCACCTAATCCCTTGGCAGGGGGAGCCGCTCCAGCTAACGACTGCTGGATAATTAGTGCTGGGAAATCCCCTGCCCCCTCCTCTGCTTTGCCTCAGTATCGAATCTAATGCTGAATCGTACCCCAGCGCGATGAGCAGGTCTCACCATCCCGCAAGCCTGTCAGGGAGCTGTGCCAGCTCCAGAGCCAGGGGTTTGGGCAGGGTGGCTGGCTACTGTTCCTCTCCTTGGCCACCCTCCAGCCGCACCCTCCGACAGCAGCAGAGGAGAGCAGACTGCCCCAGGACACCCCGCCAGGCCTCCTGGGGTGGCACGGGGGTTGAAGAGGCTTCTCTGAGCATGTGTCTCCTGGATGGGTTGCTTTTGCTGGGCTTTGCTGCCTGGTAATGCTTGTTATACTGTTTTAAGCCCAAAGGTTGGTGTGTGTGCCACAGGCATCCCCATGGGATGCCTTCTCCTCTGGGGAGGGTGGAAGAGGAAAAAAAGTCTTTCCCAAATCCAAGCACTGAAAAAGTTTACAAATAAATGCCTGTTACATGGCTCCGAGCTGCTCCCATCCTCTGAGTGATAAAGGCGTGAAACAGGGACCCTCTCCCAGGGCGGATGGCCATGACGCTGCTGGAGCCACATCCGCTGGAGGGAGGTGACGCTCCCAATCCAAGCCAGCACCAAGCGCCGTGATGTGCAGGTAAAGGCAGTGGTCAGGCCAAAAAGAGTCAGGCAGAAGAATTGTAAGTGGCAAGCAGAGCAGGCTGCTAGAAACCACAGCGATCACACCGTACCGTCTGCTGGGTGTCCATAGCTGTTGCTCATCCATTGCAGTGAGCAGTTCCCTTACAGATCCTGAGGCAAGCATCAGCAGTGAAACCCAAGATGTGCTCTGGGGTTGCAAAAGAAGCAAGCAGAATCCTGCTGAAAAATACCCCGAGGCTGGCTTCATTGCACAGCTGATGTGGAACAGCAAGGAGCAGCGATGGCCATATGGTGTGCCACTGCCACGCACTTCCCCACTGCAGGTGTCCATGAACTGGCAGTCGGGAAGGTAGTTAAAGGAAAATGACATTTGCAGAGCAATTCTCTAGTGTTGGTCCTGAGTGAAAAGCACGACTCACTTACAGAAGTGAAGGTTATACCTGACTCTAGAAATTTATCCTCCACCTTCTGCTTTTTGAACTTTAGCATGAGCTTGCTGCAGAATTATCCCAGAGATGCAGTCCCCCCTCACTGCATGGTGGGCAGTACCACACCAGTCTTATTTAGGACTAAGGTGGGTGTCTACAAGCTATTCCTGAAATGCATTTTTACAGCTTTCTTGCTTCTCTGTTTTTTTAAATGGCAAAGCCCTGACAAAACCATCCCCATGAGCCAAGATTTTCAGAAGTGACTAATGGTTTTGGATGGCACTGTTTGGGTACCCTTGTGAGAGTGAGCTGTTGGGTGTATTACTGTTCAGGTCTTGTGAGGCATCTCACACTTTTGAGAGGCCTCGACCATAATCCCAGGATTATGTTGTTTTGAAAGTCACCCAGCCACGATAGGTGCAAGACACGACCTTTCTTTAAAAGGGATGAGGATCACACTGGAAGGATCCAAGAGAGGAGACGTGACTTCGGACATATTCCACAAGCATCTAGATATGAATCCTACCATCCAAAATTCACTTTCTTCTGACACTAAATATGTCCCCATGCTTTTCAAATGATGCAAAGCAGGTCCCCTGGACCACACTGTGCAGCTCACCTGATGCATGATGGGGATTTATCAGACAGACGCTGACCACACAGTGGCTTTTCAATAAGAGAGTGCCTACTCGTAGCATTTTCCGCGCATTACCTAGTATTACTGGTGAGATTCTCAGCTCACTTGATATATTGTTAACAGTAGCTATGAAACTAATTAACTGAGGAGAATGATACTTAACTGTCAATAAACCTTTGGATCTCTGCCCTCTTTCCTGAAAATTTAGACATTCATTCTGCAAAACCTTCTCCCTCCCCTACTCCTCAGCTTCTCTCCCTCCCCTTTCCACAGTTCCTTGGTGGCACCTTTTTGCTTCATCTGGCCCAAGCTGTTTGTCCTTTGCATTGCACCAAAGACTGGTGCCTCTCTACTCTCCATCCCATTTCCATCTCCATTTGGCAGGATACCATGTTTCTCTGCTGCTGTGACTCCTCCACCCTCCCATCACCAAAAGCCCACATGGGGCTTTCTCCCAGGTTGGAGGTTGTCCCTACTACATCCTTTGGGGCTTGCTCCTAACAGGGTTGTGCTGGGTATTACAGTGGTGGCATAAACATGAAGGTTGACAGATGTGAAAGGAAAGATTTTCTAACGGAGAGGCAAATATTTACCCTCCAAGCACCAGTTAGCTCCCAATAGCTGCCCTTGCTGGACTGTTTAAGCTCAAGCCCCTGTAAAATCCAGTTACCTTTACTCTCCTAACTTAGAGGGCAACAGTTCCTTTCATTCACTCATATTCCTCCTTAAAACATGCCTTACAGCAAAGCTCATCCTTGCTAATGCTTATTCTCCCTCCCTCTGGAAAAGCACCTCCTGGATCAGCTGCTGCAGTGGTGTCAGCCCTGCGTGCTTGCCGCTTCTGAAGGAGCCCCGAGGACTGCACAGTTCCCTTGCATTGTGCAGCGTGTGCTCCTGACACTTAAATAATACCCCATTTCTCCGCACAACGGCCCCATGCATATAGTGGCTTTGCAGGGAACAACAGAGGACTGTAGGTTCAGAGCAGATGTGTACGTTGCTCATGTCATGGGTTTTGTGAAGGAAATCTGGGGAGGGAGGGGGAGAGGCAGCTCTTTTGCAAGAAAATATGATGAGTGAGATAAAAAAACACAAGGCGGAGAAAAACCAGCTCTGGTATCTTCACGTGGCAGGCTTCGAGGACCTTGCTGATTCAGGGCTGTCTGAAATGTGTTTTCCCTAGAACATAACCTTTCTGTGTTTGAAAGGCAGACCAGAGCCTGACTTTAAGGTACAAAATTGTGTCTTCACAAGATCAATATAAGGAAGTATTGTTACTGCCTCTGTGAGAAAGCAGCAAGGGCTTTGCTCTTCCTGCAAGGCTCCTCGGGGGCTGGACAGTCAGGTAGTGCCCTGAACTTCTTTTGTTGAGTTGTCCACAAACTACGTTAAATTATGGCACTGTGGATCTGGACTATCCTGAACGACAGCAACCAAAGTAGGTATCTGGGCATAGACTTTTTTTCCCACTTGTATGTTGTGTTGGCATCTCCCTGCTAGGCCTTTGCTTGAGTTTGGTACATCTGAGTTTAGGATCAATAGCCCAGCTTTCTTGGACACACTGCAAGAGACAATATGGAAGAAGCAGCAGCCAAAATAGCAACAACAGAAGCTGCAGCAGGCAGATTAGTGGCAGCAGCAGGCTCTGATCAAGCTGTTCTCCTTCTGTCACCATTTTGAGTGTTTATTGTGTAACGCTCCAAACTGCTGCTGGTTACAGGGCTTTACCAGCGAGAAGGGATAAAGGGCAGTACAAAGCCTCTGTAGGAATGTGTGAGCCCGCCCGGCTGCTCCGTGCCAGAGCTGGACGCCTTCCCTCTCCTTCATTCGCAGCATGATCAGGTCCACCTGACCCCTGTCCAAGTCACACATTCTGAGGAAACGTTTCTTTTTCTCTTTGATAATTTGGTTATAAGCCTGCGGCCCGAAGACAAGGAAGCTTCTGCCATTATACAGTCTGTCTGCCCGTGCCCCCTGCCTTTCCACATGGCTTTTCAATCTGTTGGCCAACGTCAACAAACTTTGTCAGGGAGCTAAAGGTCTTCAAGCTACAAAATTCCTGCAAGTTTCATAAAAACAGGAGACTGCATTGAGGATGGGGAGCTGAATCAATGCCCATGCAAAGCTCCTGGCTGCTACACATCCCACAAGGCAGAGGCAGGGCACATAGCATAAAATGGGAGCACCGCCATGGCGTGCCCAAGGGGAAAAAAGTGCAGAGGACACAGAAGTCAGGAGAGACCCCAGGAAGGAGGTACTATGTTGAAGGAGCTGTGGGAGGAGATTTGCTGCCTTTCTGTGGGAGGTGTGCACACAACTTCAGGGGCAAATCTGTAGGAATTCAGGTTTAATTGTTTTTGCTGCTGACAGAACAACTTAATTATGCACAAAGGATGTCATTTGGTTTGGCCTCCCTGTGCAAGCTTGGATAATGAGGAGCACAGCTGAATGGCCTTTAGCTCCCTGGTTATCTCCAGACAGATTTCACTCTGATGTGCTGATATGGGATTTGGGGAGGAGCTGCAGTTCCTGTTCGGGGATGATCCTAACCTGGTGCAGCCTTAAGCAAGCTGGAGATGCACATGATGTCCGGGTTACGTCAGCTGTGCTGGAGTGCTGTGAGCCCCTTGTGTTCCCCACCGACAGAGGAAGACTTGCTGTTGGAGCTGCCTTTCTATTTTAAATAAAAATCGGCATTGCGAGAGCTTGTAAGTCTTTCCAGGGTCTGCAGCTGGACTGTGAATAGACTGTAAAGCCCTAATTTCAGTATGGACCACAGCCACACCAGGCTTTTCCCGTCAGCCCACTCTGGTCCCTCAGGGACACCCCAGCAGGCTTCGCAGCAGCTCGGATGAGTTGGGGATGGAGCGTAGGTCTGAAAAGGAAGATTTTTTTCTTTCTTTCTTTCTCTCAACTTTGGAAAACAAAATAGAAGAATAAAAGGCTGTAAAACATCCAGTCTGTTACCAAATTGCTTTTTAAAATGTCTCCAACTTTACAAAAGTTGCACGTATCGCCATTAGACATCCCTTTTTCTGTTACCTACTTACACCTCTTCAAAGCTGAATGGAAAAATTAATGCTGAACCTCCCTCCCCTCATAATCAAACATTATAACGCTGAGAAATTCAGAGTGAAGATTACACGGAACAGTCATTCCATAACAATACAATTATGATGAAATCATTTTAGCATCTGTGGTCTGAGATGAGATTAAATCTATTTTAACGAGACATTAGATGGGCTTTTTTCTCCCATATTTTTTCCTCATGGCGCCATTACAATGCAGAGTAAAATTTTTTTTTTAGCTGTCTCACTTTCTGATTTTTCCTTTACAATAAATCCAGATTCCTTGCGGGGGAACTAAACCGAGAGTTTTGTACCAGTTGTTTTTGCACTTAAATTACTGATATGCTCCCTCCATCTTAGCTTTACTCTGACAGTTTCTTTTCCCTGAGAATTCTGCTTTTAATTTTTTCTTTTACCCCAAAATATTTCACATTTCCTGCATCAGCAAGGCTGTTGAAAGCAGATTCACTGGGACCCCGAAGCTGCCAGGGAGCTTCATCTTGCCAGGCTGTATTTATAGCAGCTCTGCGGCAGAAAGGCAGCGCAGAGCCACCAAGAGACCCGGCAGTGCTGGCTCCTACCGTGCGGCCAAGCCGGCGGTTTGGAGGGCTGCGTCCCTGCGGCGTGTGCGGGGCTCCTGCAGCTCCGTGCCCAGGGCTGCCCTGCCGGCCCTGCCTCAGTTTCCCAGGTGTGTGACCTGGGGGAGCAGCACCGTGATTTCCAGTGTGAGGCCGTCCATCCATAGGGTGTCCGTTCAGCAGGTCTTGGACCACATAATATTCACAAATTATTTGCTTATTAAAAGCTTTGGTTGCTTTTCCTTTATATTTCTTTATTTTTTTTTTTAAAAACAAGCCTTATTTTGATGGCAAAATCTGGGCTGATCTCAGATTTCAAAGTGAACCTACGGCTCTTTAGGGACTGGTGTAGTTTAAAAAGACGTGGGCTGTCTCCATCTCAGCTGGGGAGGTTTTTTTGTCTTTGCTTCAGTTATCACAGCTTCTTCCCAAAGGCAACCTCCTTCCTTTGATCCAAAATAAACTCTGTGAAACTGTTCACTCATGGATCACCTTCTGTGGTGTCCTCAGTGAGTTATCCGGCCAGCATCACACGGATGCCGGCCAGCTGCTTGCTCTTCCTTCTTCTGTTTTGAAGAATCAGGTGGACAGATGGAAATGATCTTCCTGGGGAGCAAATCGGTTCCTTCACAAATCTGTTCAACTGCGAGGGTCAGCTGGAGGCTTTAATTTGGGTACCTCTGCAAGGGGTGGCTTCAGACACCCCTTGTCATGTTAGACATACCAGGACAAAGGCACTCCTGAAGCACCAAATTTGTTGATAACTTGCTCCACATAGGGGAGAAAAAACAAACAAACAAACAAACAAACAAACAAACAAACAAACAAACAAACAAAAAGTAGAAAAGGGAGCTTCATTCATTGATCAAAGGGGAGGGAAAAGGGATGGAGCTGATGTTACAGATCACTAGCAAACTGCCTGCGATGGAAAAAGGGATGTCATCTTTGTGCCTTTAGATCAAGAAGATCTAATCAAGTGCTTGCCAAAGAAAGGGAAAACCCCAGTCTCCGTCTGAAGGCAGAAAGGAGTTATGCTGAATCTCTCGGAGCCCTTGAGTTAAATACGTGTTGAGAGGAACTGATAAAGATAAAACACAATAATGGAAACTTGTCTCAGAAAGAGCAGGTAGGTCCCAACTGTCAACAATAATCTGAACCTATAACAAGCACTCTTGTTTGAAAATGAATCCAACTGAAAATGAAAGATTAAACAAGTACAACAACGTAAGAATAAATTACACATAAATCTCTCTGGTATTCAGGATCAAAGGAAGATTAAAGAACAAGTTATGGAAATGTGGTAGAGGCAAAGAGAACCTATTAAGTGATATCATTTAGCGAGTATACAAGTAATAGAGAGTTCACATCTAAGTTTAGAGGAAAGGGAATGAACCTGTAGCTGCTAAAAGGGACTTCAAATGATATATGGTGTTAATGAATATATGACAAACAAGATTTCTATAGACCAAACCCAACAAAAATATGACCCAGGAGCTGAGCTCCACAGTTGCTGGTATCAGAAACCTGTTTTCAGTTGCATTTCAAGGGTGATGGAGAAGGACTGAGTTCTTCCAGTCCTCCATGTGATTTTGAGAGTGTGAAGGTACGCACCAGCTACATGAATTTCTGTTCAGGACACCTGAGCAAGGGTGCTGGCAGCACCCTGGGGCAAGGGGGACTCCTGGGAGCAGCAAGGTCCATCATTGCCCCTCCCCAGATACTGTTCTTTCCCCTTCTGCCTCTGTGCTGAGCTCTGATCACAGCCTGATCCCCAGTGAGGATGCTCAGCAGGGACTGCTTTTCCCTCGGGAAACCACACGAAAATACTTGTCTGTGTGTGCAAGACTGTATATGTGTTTATGCAAGCGCGTTCTTTTACAGTGACAATATTAACACCAAAAGGCCTTATGCCAGACCCTTTGCTCTCATATTTCATAAGCTTCTGCCTCTTACAAGTTATATAAACCAAAATGGCAAAAAAAAGGATCCTCTCCTCCCTGCTAACACAAGTGAGAGTGTTTAGAAGAAGTAAGTGTCTTGTCCCAGCTCATCCGGAGAGTCTACAGTAAAACCAAACCTTGAACCCATGAATCCAGAGCCTGTGTCTCAACAGTGCCCTGCTCTGTCCTCTGAAAGAGTGATTATACTGTATGTATGTAGCTACTTCTCAGTGTAGCCTGTCGTTTTCTTCGTGAAAACCAGTAAGGAGAGGTTAGGGAAGGAAGAAAATTTAATAAGCCTTTTCCAATATTTTCCCGTAGTGAAACCAGCTGGAAATTGAAAGAGACCAAGGTGGGGAAGGTATTTGCATGTGCAAAAGATGATATAGGAACAGCTGAGATTATATCAAAGTAAAGACGGTACAAGGTAGTTAGAGGGAAGGTTTGGCCTTTGTTTGGCCTCCCAACCCAAGCAAATAGAAGTCTTTGATAGCTTTGAAAGCTATTTCTTGCTCACACCTCAGATGGGTGTGCATTTGCCTGCAGGCAATTTGATTTATGTTCAAATGTTTGTGGTCCAAGAGGTGCACGCAAATCTATTTATACATATGTCTTTATTATCAAGGCATGCAAAGCAGAGATTTTCAGCATACACTACACAAAACAGCTCAAAGCTGTGCCTGGCAGCAAAAAGCCTTGCGGAGGTCCTGACCCAAGCCATTGCAAGGCCATTGCAAGCCCTTATCTGAGCAACAAGTGCCCGTACATGGGTGCTCACAGCAGTGCCTCTGCTCACGTTATTTCTGAGCCAGAGGAGGGAGCAGGAATTGGGTGAGGTACAAGTCTGGGGGCGTGGGCGAAGTGTAAGCAGGGGAAGGGGGGAACATGTCCCAGCACAGAGCTAAGAGCTATCGCTGCTCTATCGCTGCCGCTGGGACATGACCCCCACGCCAGCAACATGCTGCACTGACGCCGTCGTGCTTAACCCTCTCTGATGCACAGAAGACTCCTCTCAGAGAGGAAATCTGCTAATTTAGCGGACACACTGTATGTCTCATTAGACAAATTTTCCATTGCAGGGGCTGTCTCTTCATCCTTGTTTGCAGCTTCATTGTTCTGGCTGTTATACAACTGCATAAATAAAATAACTCCTGCATCTCTCATCACTAACAGAGTTCTCATAGCGCTTTTCATTTTTAGACACGTCACCTTTTCAAATCACTCATTAAATATTAATAAATTAATCCCTCTCACACTCCTGTGACGCATTCAAGACTTTTTCATGATGACCGTCTTATGTTCTGTTTTTTATTTGAATATCAAATACATCAAGTAGATGTATCATTCAATACAATTACCTGGCAGTTATAAACAGTGCCAGAAACCAAACCTGGCAGGCTGATTTTTGCTACATGTGTTCAACTAGTGCTTAAATACAGGGAATAAAAAATGAAGAGATCGTGGCATGAATGATTTTTAAAAAGTTTGTGTTCTTCAATAGATTGTTTACTTGTTTCCCTTCGGTTTGCATGACTCCTTTTTAGTAGAAGTTATTAAAACCACAAGTAAGGTCAGTAAGCTGTGCTGGGCTGAATGCTCACCTACATCTGGGCAAGATCTTGCAGCCATGGCAGCATCTCTGGGTAAGCAAGTGTCTGTGTGACATGTCCCTGGAGTAAGGGACTCTGGCACCACCCCCCAGCATGGCAGGGAATTTGGGAGCATAGCCTCTGAGCAGAGATCTCACTCAGACCTTATCATCATGGATACAAGGTATTTGTAAAGTCCAGTGTGGAAAATGGTGCTATCCAGAGCCATTTCCAGGGGGAACAGAGAAAATGTCCAGGCCATCGGCGCTACTCCAGGGACTGGTGGGCAAGGTCTGGATGCTGAGAAGGTGAGGACTGATCCTGGAGCCAAGCACACCTTGGCAGCAGACAGTGCTGTCTCTGCACTCAGGAGACCATTTTCTGCAGGACAGTAGTGGTGAGCAGCTTCAGACAAGCATGATCTCATTAGCTTTAGTGTAAATCTCTAGGACTTACAAATCGTGCATCAGTAATTGGGAAAAGTTGCTTCATTTTGAGAGTTGTGGTGTTTACCTGGGGTTCAAATGAGTTCACATGAAACACAGCCTTCCTTGATGGTTTTACTCTCAAATGATGATAAAATCCACTTGTGTGGCCCGGTGAATCCCTGGCTTGTGAGAAAATGCTGAATAAGTGGAGTGGCAGGTCAGCAGTGGCTTCCCAGAGAAGCAGCACCGCTGCTGCCCATCTGTCCCTGCAGATCTACACAGCAGCCTTAGGCTCATGATTCAGCTCGAACCAAAGTGAGGTCTGTTTCTTTCATGCTTTCTGAAAAAAACCAACCCAAAAACCCATCACCTGTTTTTTTTCCACACATAGTTTAGCCTTTCCATGTGAAGGTGACGTCCCTCTGACGGTGCTTGTTCGCAGGCTGCTGGCCCGGCATGATCTCAGCAGTGATGAAACTCCCAGATAACTTCATGGCAGGATGACTTCCATCAGCATCGTGCTGTCAGCTGCTGCTCTGCCACCAGGTACCCCACCAATCCTTCAATGGGGAGTAGAGGTCTCATTGCCATGGGCACTGCAGTCCCCTCGGAGGCACTTTGCAGGGCTGAAGTATCACTGTGCGTCGCTCAAGCTGGGTCCCACCATTTTCCCAGGCACCCCCTGCCCTGAGGGAGGCCTTAGACTCTCCAGGAAGACCTGAGAGGAGGGTCCTGCTGGGAACAGGATCAGACATACGCTGTTGGGTATCACTGTGAGAGTATTGCTTTTTCCACAGGCAGAGATCAGGGCGCTGGGCTGCCTGCAGGGTCTATGGGAGTGCCTCAGCCCGGCTGAGCTGCCTGGCTGCAAGCCCCTTGCTGGGACGAGCTGTCACATTCCCTTCACACTCAATGAAAAACAGGCACGTCCAAGGTGGGATACAGCTGATTTCCCTCTGACATCTGCTCTGGAGCGAGACGAATC
This sequence comes from Aramus guarauna, assembly GCA_013400195.1. Lineage (NCBI taxonomy): Eukaryota > Metazoa > Chordata > Aves > Gruiformes > Aramidae > Aramus > Aramus guarauna. The sequence goes on from VXBL01003189.1 coordinate 2,308,325, forward strand.
AGTCTCTGCCAGTCTCTCTTGGCTAACTATGGGGGGGTGGGGAGGAGGAGGGAGACGAGGTGACTTGCTCCAAGTTAGGTGAGGCGAATGCCAAACTAGGTGGGCAGAACCGATGTCCCGCTGCTGGTGATCCCACTGTGTCCGAGCCCGGCTGCCTCTCGAGCCATGCACTGGCTTTGCAGAAGGGTGCTTCTCCTGAAGACAGTGGCTGAAAACGAAGAGGCTGCAGAGGATGGATACGGGTGGTGAGGCAGGGGATGAGGGGAGCAGCTCTGGCAAAGCCAGAACCAGGCTCCATCTCAGACTGTTTTGAATGCCCAGAACTTTTAGAATTTTATTTTGGTAAGGGAAAATATAGGATAAACATGCAAAGATTGCTCTCTCAGCAGTGTGGTGTTTAGGAATCACTCACAGCCAAAAAAACTTGTTGAGTACGGCTTCATTTACTGCCTGAATTTCTACCCGATCAGCATCATGCACGACTATGTCTGCATAATGTAGCAACTTTATGCAGCCAGTCTTTGCAGGAGCCACTCCATGTGCAGCTCCTCTCATCCCCATTTCCAGCCGTGCACCCCACGGCTCACAAGCACTTTGCATTAGCAGACTGTATGAAGTTCATAATGTATTTTACTGGGCATCCCCACTCACGGCTGTCAGCCAGTCCTGTGGGTTTCCTCTGGGCATCACCACCTCTGACAATCACCCGTTTGCCTTCCCCAGCTTTTGTTTCTAGTGCTACCATGGCTCTTGCACCCATGGCCACCTGTAATTACCTTCTGGCTGATAATTGTTCTGCTGCAGCATTGCCCCTTTCATCCCCATTCAAAGCAACACTCTGGCACCAGTGAAGTTTTCATTCTGGCCCTCCGGAGCTGGGAGGTGCAGAGCAAAGCCAAAAGGGAAAGCAGTTACATAGGAGGGGGTTTGCCAAGCTGTGATGTTACAAGCAGCTGCTCTGTTGAAGCTCTGTCACAGGGAAACTCTACGTGCCCCCAGCCTCTCCCATGCTCAGTGCTTCTAGAAAAGATGCTGTCGAAGCAGATCATGTCTTTCTGCTTTTGAAAAGCTGGTGGGTGCTATACTTCAGGAGAACATGAACCAGAGAAGTCTTGAAACCCAAACAATACTGTAAGGGAAAGACGAGGCCTGTGCTTGCTTTGTGCTTCTTGCCCCTTTTTTCCTCCTTCAGTGCTCTCACACTGACACAGTAACTATTAGAGCAAAATGCTGTTTCCTCACATAGGGACTGACTCTGTTTAGCAAATATTAATGTAATCCTAAACCAAAGAAGCAACATGAAACAAAAACAACCCCTTGATGGAAGCACTGGTGAGCAGCACCACTGGAGCAGAGAGGAGGCTGGAGACTTAAAGTTTGCAACACAGCTAAAAAAAGTCATTAATGAGGCAATTCAGCTGCCTGGAGCAGATGTTTGACCTGCGCACCACTTTAAAGGGAGGCACAGCTTGAAGGAAGCACAATCTTGGTCGCAGATGATTAACATGGAGAGCAACAACAGACCACAGTATCTAAACCTCTGCAGTGAGACAAAGGGAACAAGGGCTCTGTCCTGCAGGCTACACCACCTGCCCAGCATGAACTCAACTTTCATAGAATCACAGAACGGTTTGGGTTGGAAGGGACCTTCAAGATCACTTAGTTCCAACCCCCCTGCCATGGGCAGGGACACCCTCCACTAGACCAGGTTGCCCAAAGCCCCATCCAACCTGGCCTTGAACACTTCCAGGGATGGGGCATCCACAGCTTCTCTGGGCAACCTGTTCCAGTGCCTCACCACCCTCACAGGAAACAATTTCTTCCTAATATCTAATCTAAACCTACCCTCTTTTAGTTAAAACAGGCTGTTAGGAAAGGGAGCCCAAAATGACTTGGTGAATTCAGGTCACCAAACTTCATGGTTACTTTACTGCCCCAAACCACCTGCTTGCCAGGCTCTGTCCATGAAAGGTTGAGCCCAGCCCTGGAGCAGTTGGGAGGGGGAGGAAGAGCTTTTCTTCATCAGCTGTTTGATCTGCAGCGTCCTGACACCACTGGCAGCCTTTCATTGCTCCTCTTTGCTGCAACTGCTTGAAGTAGTTTCTTGGGCAAGAAACCAGCTGAGCTGCCCTGTAGGGGGTGAGGGCTTGTGGACTGCTGATGTTTACAGCTTGACTGAGCAAAGAAGTCAGGTCTGCTCTTGTGTGAGGTGGAGGTAAAGGAAAGGACGTCGACACAAACCTAATTACAGGTGTTGGGAAGTTTTAGGTCTTTCTGTATTGGAAACACTAGCACTTCTACAGCTCAGCTCTTTTGTAGTTGCAGGCTGGGGCTTCTGGATCATTTCATTCATGTCTCCTTTCACTCATAAGGACAATTTCAGTTGCACAATAGCTGTTGCCACAGCAGCTTTTTGTTTCATGTATCCCCTCAGATTTTGCTTCTTAAATCCCAGAAGCTTTTGAATTCCTCCTATAGCTGTTCTCCCGTATACATATGTACATATATATATGTATATCTGTGTATTCAAAGGGTAGTTATAAAAGGGAAGAAAGGCAAGGAGTCCACAAGAAGAGGTGCAAAATTCTGCAAAAGGGCTCCAATAACCCTGGTTATGGGTACAGGCTGGGATGCATCTGCCTGGCTAGCAGCCCTGCCAAAAGTGACAGAGGATGCTACGTCAGACTTGAGCCAACCATATGCTCAAACAAACCACATACCAAGCTATGTTAGCTGGAACGTGGCCACCAGGTCAGAAGTTTCCTTCCTCCTCTACTTGGCATGAGTGAGACCACACCTGGAATATTATGTCCAGTTTTTGGTCTCCCTGTACAAGAGGGGTGTAGGGAAGCTGAAGAGGGTGCTGTGGACATGCTCATGGGCCTTGAGTCCCCATGAAGAGACACTGAGGCAGCTGGTCTTGTTTTCTCAGGCCAAGAGTAGGCTAAGGACTAAGCTAATAGCAGCCTACTGCAAAGGCAGTTACAGTGATGAAGGAACCAAGCTGCTCTCAAGCACAGGGCAATGGTGTCGACTGTGGCTTGGGACATTAGGGATGGACAGATGGAGAAAATGCTTCACCATAAGGGTGCTGTAGTGCTGGATTAGCCTGCTCGAACCTCCATGCTTGGAGTTTTTCACAGCTCAGCTAGATGAAGCCATGGCTGGCTTGACTCAGTGGTGGCCACAGTCCTGCTGCAGGTGGGAGGTTGGACTAGAGACCTCCAGAGGTCACCTCTAGCCAACACCACTGTGAATACACACAGAGTACCACCACAACCACATCACACTTGTTGTGCTTTCCCTGGCTTGCCACCAGCAGCTGGGAGGAAATATTTTCCTCCATTTTTCTTTGCCCAGCTATAATCCTGTCCATGTGGGAGAGGAGATCCTTGGGACATGGGTCATCTTTAGATCTGTTTCTACCGTGAGCCATAGCACAGTGGGGACTCACGCACAACTGAAAACAGATAAATCCTGCAAAGGAGCATGTCTGCAGTTACTTTCCAGTGCATGAATAACTCAGCAGAAAACAGAAGTGGGACTTTACCTCCGGCAAGATCTGCTATAACCACTCATCAGCTGTGTTTTCAGGTGTGGTTTCCCTGCAGCAGGGCACCTGCAGCCATTTCCCCATCAGTGAAAGTCTTTTCCAGCCAATCAATCTTCTATTTATCCACCAAATAATGGATCCATGTTGACTCTTTAGCAGAGCCTGAGCCTTAACTACTTTTGAAATTAGAGGCTAACTAATGTGGGCAAGTGTGTATGTGTGTGCATCTTTGTCTCGATGTGTGTATGGTGGAAGGGAAGGAAAGGTCTGACCAGAATCAAACAAAAATAGAATCCTAATCTCTTTTCTTTGTAGAGCAAATTGGAGCAGATAGTTTCCAAATGAAATCTGAGATGATGCCAGCTGCCTGCAAACTGTACCTACTTCAAAAATAAAATCTGACTGCCTGCAACTCATCCTCATCTATGTCATCTCCAGTACAATCTTCTTTCACCCAGAACTGGAAACAGAAATGAGCAAGCTTCCCTTCACTGCCCCCTAAGATGTGGGTATTAAAAATCACCAGTTTGAACTGAACACAGCTATTGCTAACTGCTGACTGGGGTAGGGCTGTGGCCCCTTTGGCTCCTGCTGCCTTCAAGAAAGATCCCCTCCTGCCTGTCTGGGAAGACTGCTCTCCTGCAAAGAGGAATTAAACAAGTGTCAAATAAGGACCAACTTTTATGCATCTTAAAAAAGCTCATATGTGCCACTGAAACATCCAAAGCAGCAGAACAACTTTGGTGAGTAATGAACAGGAGAAATGTTAAAGCAACTTTACAGGAACAGTAGAAGAAATGAACAACCCGTGAAGCACAATCATATTGAATAAATACTTTGCACATTCTTGTAATGGGATTCAGCTGACTGAGACATATATATGGGGAAGGAATCATGGCCTCGTTGCAATCAATAGACACATTGCCACCAACCCTAATGGAGCTCTGGTTTTGTGATGTTTATATTGCAACATAAGCCAAGATGCCTGTGAGCTGTCAAAACCCTTTATAGCCATTTGTCCCAACAACCCCACAGTACCATCCCCTAATACTCTATTATGCAAAGAGACCCCTTTTATTTTTATTAGAGCTAATTCACCAGATGGCTTCTCCCCCCTCCTCCCTCCTTTGATGTAGAAAACACGAGCAAGTGATTTTGCTGACTACAGATCAAGGCACAGATCAGTGCTATTTGCCATCCACAAAACATGAAAAGTGGAGCAGGGACCGTCAGGCAAATCTAACATGTTTGTAAACAACGCTGAAACCTTTACAGACACGTGGGAGGTGAAGCAGCCCGCTCCCCTGACGTGCGGGTGGGCTGCAGGTACCGCTCCTAGCAGCCCTGCAGAGAGTCGAGTGGGGAAGGGGGTGAATTTCTACACATTGATGAGAGATTAGACCTGGAGGTGACACTGGAAGCAAATTAATGAGAGTGGAGAGGCGCCTTCAAAAAGGAAGGAGTAGAAACAACATGAATGGGGGATTCTGTCCTAGGAAAATGCTGATGGGCACGGACAGACGGACATGCCCTGCAGTGACCCAGGCCTCAGGTTATGGTGCCAGCTTCACGGCTTTCTTTTCATGTAGGGAGGCTGTTAATTGCAAATTTCAACAGAAACAACAACAAAAAGCAAGTAATGGAGCCAAAAAGTTTCACAGCCAGGAAGAATGTCATTAAGAAATTAAAATTCAAACTCCCTGCCGCCTGTGAACACAGCCTTACTGCTTGTGAACAGCAAGTCTCACAGAAACCGTGTCCTTCGCTGCATAACCATGTTAAAGTCAGAAAAGCAAAACCAACAGTCCCCCAACCTCATGCAGGTTGTAAACACAAAAAACCCCCAAAGAGCAACCAAATTAAATGCAAACATAAAACACAACTTTCTCCAGGCTTGTAATGTAGTGCACAGAGGTGAGAAGCAGCCCTGGGAACGGGGTGCGCTCCGTTATTTATGGTGCAGCCCTGTTTGGAAAAAACTTCATAGACACTGAGGACTGTGTGAAGGGCTGCATCAGCTGGAGGTGAAACTTCATTCTGCCCCCCCCCCCAGATGTCTATGAAAAGTGTATGAACAGCCACTAGGAAGAGATACCTTCCCCGAATTATTTTCCCTGCCTGCAGCAAAGGGTGGTTCAAGGACCTCTGGAGTTGTGTGCGGGACCCTCGTGTCAGGTCCATCCAGTGTCTGCAATAACGAATGGTGCACAATGCCAGGGGCATCACAGCACCTATACCCGAGGTGTACATCACCTTGTGACACATGTACGGCATAAGTGCCCTCACTAATGGATGGGCACGGTTTTATGACACTTTACAATGATTGACATGATTTTTAAAATATATGTGTTTTCAACACAAAAGCTTAATTTTATGTAATACTAAAAGCAGCTGGACTGGACTGTACAACAAACAGTTACATGAGCAGAGCACAACAGCATCCTGCTTACTTATGCACATCTGCCTCCTGCATGGACTCTCTGGTGTCTAATAAGCTGCAAGCCATGAGTGAAGATTTTCCAGTGGTTTGGACATGTTCATCGCTACAGATTCCCCTGTGTCTAATTAAGCTCATGGCTCAGCCCCCCCTTCAGTGATGGTGCTAACAGGTTCTCCTCTCCTGTGGTGGCTGCTTATTTTCATGAGAAACGGAGTGTAAAATCACTGGGACCTCTGCTGCTCTGGGAGATCTGATTAAAATGAGTCAATGGGTTTCAGGATTTATTGGGAAGAGGGAACTGGCTGGCAGACATGTAAAAGTAAGCCATTGAATTTGCTCACAGTCATGTTGCTCTTGTTGGAAACCAGGCTGAAGGGACTCTGGTGCAGCCCAGGCTCAGGAGAGGAGCCAAAGCCGATGAGCACAGGCACTGCACAACCTTCTTCTCAAAAAATGCAACCACATTCACTCCGTTAAGATATATGCAACTACCTCAATGAACAGAAGGAAGTCCTTGGCTTTAAATGGGGTGAGAACATCCCCAAACATATATCTGCCTTGTTTACTGCCTTGCTCTGGGATGGTCTGCAACACAATGAACTCTTTTTTTCACAATTTGGATTCTGTATCTAATAGTTTCTAGCCCACCTGGTAAACTGAGGCAGGTGGGGTAATGTTTTCCAGCTTAGCCATGAGGTGGGGTCCTTCCTGGCAAGGTGGATGCAGAAGAGCTCAGGGCAAAGAGACCTGACACATGGAGTCTGGAGATCAGATGCTGGTCAGATCACTTGGCTTGATTTTTTTGGGGCAGCCTTTGCATTGGCAAAGAGAGGAATGAGGTTTTTGTTCCTGAGAACCTGCTTGCGGTCTGTGGGAAGACACGAGACTTGCTCCTTCCCAGGCACTTTTGCATTGCTCTACAAAGCAGCACAGGAGTAGGGACATCAGAGCCCCCACCCCCACCCCGCAGTGCAGTAGGGCCTCCCCACCATTGCCCACGTCTGGGGAGCTCATGGAGGAGACCAGTGAAACCCATAAGCACTTCTCTGGAGAAAGAGAATCCAGGGAACCTCACTTAATCAGTAAAAGTTCCCTTTCACGCCCAATAGAGGAGATTGTAAAGCCCTTCTACACTGCTCTGTGACTTGCCCCATCAAAACACCTCAAGTTCTTTCTCCCAGTAACACCAATGTATTTGCAAGGGAGTTGCTGTTTTTTCTCTCACAGACAGATTTTTTTTCTGGCAACACCTCTCCAGAGCAGCACGTTTGCACAAACAGAGTTAAACTGCTCGGTTTCCATTAGTAACACAAGCAGTAAAAATAGAGGACAGGTGTTTCTTAGGAGGTGTGAAAGATTAACAGGATTTTCTCGGATTGTGGATGACGCTGTCACTGTAGGGTGTCTACTTTTTTTTCCCCACAAAGAATATAGGAAAATTTTCAATAACATTCACTGGTGCTTAGTAAAATTCAGGCAGGTTTGTGCCTGCAGTCCCTGCAGGCAAAGAGGAATTGCAGCAAATAACTCCTTCCTTTGCCCATGTGGATCCAGGTTCTCCTTTCAGAGACATCCTTGCAAACTCTAAGGAGCAATTAGTCCAGGACCTCTGTGGAGGGAACTGCTTGGGGAATGGAGGACCCCAACAGGAACATCCGAGCACTGGTGGAACAAATAAACAGAAAAAGACCCAAACTGCTGTGTAAAGTCAGTTCAGCCCTTCAGCTGGGATCCCCAAAAGGGTTTTTAGTCATTCTTAAGAAAAGGTCATGTTCTGTGTGACAAAACATGCCAGTAAGAGCAAGCAAGTCCAGGATCCATTCCCCCACCTCCCACTCTCCAGCCTCCCTGCACTGATAGTCTGGAAGGCTCTTCTGTGTGCCCTTCTCTGAGCATCTTCTTACAAGATCTTGCACTAAGGATTTGCCACAGTGGCTAAAAGATGGAAAGGGCAAGGAGGCAAGGTGACTTCAGCCCTTGTGAGGTTACCTTTCTTTCTCTCTTGCTTATCTATGAGGATGTTAGGGGAGACAGTGTCAGAAGCCTTGCTGAAGTCAAGGTAGACAACATCCACTTCTCTCCCCTCATCTACCCAGCCAGTCATGCCATCATAGAAGGCCTTGGTGAATCCATTTTGACCACTCTTGATAATGTTCTCTTGGAGAAGGGTCCTCTGAGAGACTAGGCAAAATAGACAGATGTTCAATTTCCTCTGTCTCCATGGCATCTATGCCAAAAGTCCCTTCTGGGTCCTTGAAATACCTTCTCTTGAGGCAGTCTGTGCCAAGGATGCACAGAGCTACTGAGTCACAATGGGATGCTTTTTCCAGTTATTCCCAGTTAGACTTACTTCAGCCTCCAGTACAGTTAACCCTGTCACTCCAGAAATACATATGGGTTCTGCCCCTTCATGGCTTGAAGGCATTAGGGTGCACTGTGCACCAGTGTCCACTAGAGACTTACACTCTTACGGACCTGACATGCCAGGCCATTGGATCCACACAGTCCAACAAACCTGGTTGTCCCTTTCCTCTACCTGGCTGGAGGCAAGGCCCTTCTAATCATGGTCATTGTATTAGTTACTCACTTCTTGAAAAATTACTTGAAAGTCCCTTCACGAGGATCATAAGTACAATCAAGCCTTCCACTCAGTTTGGGGAACTGCCTGCTGGAAACTAGAACTGCATTTTTCCTGGAAAAATCCTCCTTTGTGATTGTTTTTCCTTGCAACTCACATACTCATGCCTCTAGGGTCAAGGTAGGTTTTCCACCCCACTCCCTTATGTCCTCTCCGTGGTCATGCAGGTAAAACCACAGGGTGCCTCATGGTGTGTACCCTCTATATCTTCTCTCTTGAGCAGAGAAACACTTACTCCTAATAGCTGAGATACTGATCTGTTACAGCTGGGGAATAGGACATATTCTCTTTGAGTTGCTGGACCTTCCAGGACAGTTTCCCCACAGCCAAGACAAAGGAGATTTTCTTTGTATTGCTGGAGTCAGTCAGCTGCTTCAACCACTGTTGGTGCCTCTTTGCCTTTCCAGTCCATTACTGCAGTGAGTTGTCATACGACAATGGTGCACTCCGTACAAACTTCTGACACATGGGTTGGGTACACTGGACTTCATCAGGATCTGTGGGTTACTGTGCATTGTCCAGGTCATAATACACTATCTCACATACAGCTAATTCCCGCAGGTACTGGATACCTCTCTCCATGGTGGTCCATTAGCCTGGACGACATACAATGTCTTTTCCTCATGCCTGACAAGAGTCACCTCTAGAGGCTGAGGGCTTGTGTCTTTTTCCCAATTGCCTTGTCAATGCCCTCTTCCCTAAACAGGGATCCCAGCTGCTTGGCTTCCCTACTCTCTAATTCCAGGCTACTGGCCACATTATCCCAGCATCGGAGCAGCCAGGTAACGATGTGTTTGCCTGGATGGCAGCTGCAATCTTTTCACATATCTTGCAGCTCACTCAGGGACAGGGTGATGATCTCTGGTTCTGCCTCTTCCTCCTGTTCTCATTCATTCTCATCCCTTACTAAGCAAACTGAATCTTTTGTGTATTTCCTCTGTATAGGGGTAACTGATACTGGCATAGGTTGGTTTTTTGGTTCAGCTTCAGTGCCTGTCATGGAGGTTGGAGTAGCCATGGTGCCTGTCACTTTGTTGTCCCTCTCTTCCCCCTAATGGTACTGCCTACTATCAAACAGTGTTTGGTAGATAGTGGCCAGGGCCCAGCACAGTAAGTTGTGCCTCTTGGGAATAACCACAGCATTTTCCTTTCAAATACTCTATCAGTTTATCAGGGGCCTGTAGTTGTTCAGGAGTGAAGTTCCAAACCACTGGAGGTGAGAAGTTCTCTAGATACCTGCCCATACTCTCCCATATGTCATGCCACCCATAACTATCCAGCCTTGGGGAAGGTCTCTGGGTAGTAGTATTAAAACAATTTTTTGTAACCCTAAACAAGACCTGGAACACATTCAGGAGACATAGCAATAGGACCATGCTGACTTTAACATCCCAAGGATGTTCAAAATTCTCAAAAGCTGTTGTAACCAGCCTGAAGGAAAAAGGGGAGGTTAAAGAGCAGGAGAAAATATCCCCTCCATCTTCCCTATAGATTAGGTGTGATTATTAATAAATTCTGAGAAGTCCTCTGAGGTATGGGCATGACAGCAATGCCACATACAAATACCAGCTTAACCTCATGACCAGTGATGTTATCATAGGTCGATATCACACAGTACAGCAAAATGAAAATCCTGATCATTCTCCCAGAGGTGATAAAAGCGCCACAGGGAATACATACAGCAGGTAAGGATTTACATAACACAACCATGTGAACAAACAAAACACCACTGTGACCAGTCACTATTTACCTAATATAATAAATGCATATAAAAAATTTGTTTTAACACATTCTGGTCAGATCTGTTGTTATCTCAACCCTTTGGGCCCCATGTTGGGTGCCAAAAAAGACTGTCATGGTTTAGCCCCAGCCAAGCACCACTGGGGTAGTGGCCACTTAATCACTGCTCCCTTCCCCAGAAGGATGGGGAGGACAATCAGAAGAAAAAGGTAAAACTCGTGGGTTGGGATGAGGACAGCAAAGGACAGAAAACTGAGACAGCAAAGGGAGAGGAAAATAACAACAGTACTTAGAATATACAAAGCAGGTGATGCACAATGCAATTTGCTCACCTCTGGAGCCCAAATGCCCAGCCAGCCCCTGAGCAGTGGCCCCTCCTCCCCGGCCAGCCCCCTTTATATATGGAGCATGAGTGATACAGTATGGAATACTCCTCTGGCTACTTTGGGTCAGCTGTCCTGGCTGCGTCCCCTCCCAGCTTCTTGTGAAAATTAACTCTATCCCAGCCAAGAACCAGGACAATGCCCCTAGCATCAAATGCACAAACTGTCTGAATGAAGCCACTGGGCCCATAGCTGTGGACAAATCTTAAATATCTTGCTGAACCAGCTGAAAACATCACTGCATGGGAAAGCTGGACAGGCATTTCCCGTGCCCCCGCCCCCCTTGCTTTGTTTACCTCCTGTTTATGTCTAATGGTGTATTAGGTCTGTAGGGTAATATATGGCATTTGAACTTTTCTTTTGTAGTGAACAATGTCAACAGACTGCTTTTCCTGATGAAAAGATCCTGAGCCCATAAATATCACCCCGGTGTGCTGTACGTTGCTCCCATTGTATAAATCTCCCCACACTGCTCACCTCTGGTCCTGTATCATAGCGAGATAAATGCGGTGCTTAAGGCCTGATTTATTTCAGTCAAAGGACAAATAGTTTGATATCAAAAGGAGCTTCATAACAATTAACAAGACAGGCAAGGAGGATTAGCTGTTGTGATTTTCGGTGTGGCATAAGCAGGCAGGTGCTGTTATGTGGGCTGCATCCCTCCCCCACATCTCTTCCCATTAAAGAGATAGTTATTGTACCGCTGTGAAAAGAGCAGCTGCTGTGCCTGAATTTCCCTATCAGCCACTGTTTCTAGTGTCGGTATGAATTGGGGACACATTGTTGGGCTTCAATTATCCCTGAGTCCCACCACTGTAGGACTGCCCTTCTCTGACATGCACCCCAAGACGCTTGCATTGAATGTGCATTAATCTCCTCGCACCTGATGGCTGGGAGACAACCTCTTAAAAAAAAAAAAAAAAAAAAAAAAAAAGAAAGATACCTTTATAGTATTTGCAAAATGCTGGGCTTTATGCTAAGCAGCCAAGTTAAATATAACCTTCACTCTTGACTCTAATGGCCAAGCTGTTCTTCGAGTCCCATTACAATTTTTTAGATCTTTGCTGTTGTTGCTGACTCTAAGATTTAAACAGATAAAAACCTACTTTCAAACTGATGAAAACCAGTTTCCAAGCCTGAGCCTAAACTTCAAGGGGAGGAACATTTGACAGGTATTATTTGGCACATAGGACTCACTTCTCCTTCCAGGAATTGTGAGGCAAAGTGGGCACAAAAGGCAAGGTGGGTTGCCAGCAAAAGTAAGCATGACTGATCCCACATAATTACTGTGGTCTTACTGCTATCATCAAAGGTTGATTTAAAACAAAGAAAATCCCAGAACCTGTGGACTAGCCAGAGGTTCAAATCAATAGGCACATTTGTTGGCAAGATGGGAGAATTTCTCAGCGTCTTCCCTGATCACACCCCTCTTTCCCCCTTTGCACTGTCCAACGAGAAGAGCAGACCCCATTTCCCCACCTGGCCCGTAGTCAGCTGCCTTTTCCTGTGACCCTGGTACTTCTAAACCGTGCAAATTTGGGCCAAGTCAGGATAGGGACAGGGCATTTCTGTAATACAGCGGAGTGCCTGTGCAAAGCCTTCTTGGTGGCCTGCTTCTTACCATGGCCAAAAATCCAATCCCCCATAAGGCTGTAAGGACTGAAACCAGTTGCTCCAGCAGAGCTATACTGGAATGAGTCAGCAAAGCAATTGCGTTGGCTGCCTATGTCCAGATGAAGTTTTTACAGGGATTTTTTGTGTAGCCTAACACTCTTCAGTCTCTTAAATACATTGTGCCTACTCACAACACCCAACCGATGCTATTTTTTCAGCTGTTACCTCAGACTGTCCCTGAAAGCATAAAACACCTGAGGAAAAACAAAATCCTCAGTGAGCCCCGAAGAGTTAATCTCTCCACAACTTGTCTGCCAGCTGGTAGGAAGATCTTTGCAGCGATGTTTTCACCTGCTGTTTGTGTAGCCTGTAGCAAAGATGTGGAGTACTTTGGCGGGGAAGTTTTGCCAGCCTGGACTCTCCCATAGGGAATTCTCTCCAGCCAAGAGAGGGTTTGCACATGCACACAGAGAGACCACAGGAAAAAGGTTTGCCAGAAACATTGCAGGATTTCTCTGTTTGAGAAGTGCAGAGATGCTCCAAGTGGCCTTGAACTTTGCCCAAAATCCCAATGTTTGCTGCTGTTTCTTTTGATTGCTTTTTTCTTCATTCCACGGGGATGCTAATGAGGAAATTCAAATTTATTATCCTCAGAGCTAGGCACATTCAGATCTGAAGTGGTGCTGGTATGGATTCAACCACACCTGGTACATGGGAGATGAATTTGGCCCACAGTTGGTAAAATGTCAGTTACTAATATTCTATTAGTCTTTGGCTTGAAGATGCACAGATGTCATTTTACTGCTTCTTTCAAGGAGATCAATTCTAAATCTGGGTTTTTCTTTCCACCCAGACGATATCTGCAAAAATAATAAGAGCAGAGCTAGTGTCTTCTTAGTGACTGGTGAACTCTATAACAGCCTCTACAGCCCCATAACAGTAGCTGGCACCAGATCACAGCACTTGATTTAAACTCCACTCCTTGTTCAATAGACCAAAAATAAAAATAATGCTGAGAGATGAATCAAACCTGGGGTTTTGTTTTTGGTTTTTTGTTTTTTTTTTTTTTTCCTTTTCTTTCCCTGAACATAAAGAGCAAAATGTGTTTTNTCCCTGAACATAAAGAGCAAAATGTGTTTTTTAGTCTAGCTGACTTGTCTTCAAAAGAGATGAAAACAATAAGAAACTAGTATCAGGTCCCCCAGGAACAGATGAGAACAGTGACTCGCTTTGTAACATTTGTCATGTGCACTGAAACATCCACTGAGGGGTCTTGCTGAGCAGGAGATAATTTCCCCACCCTGCAAATATTTTTTTTTTTTTTAAGATTAAAAAATAGTCTAGACCTAAAGAGGGTAAAAACATCAAAAGCAAAACACATTTGAGAAATGGAAATCTGAAAAAGTCAGTATGAGTCGCAGAAATATTTCCCTTTGATTCAAAGCATCGCTAGTTTTGAAATAACTTTACTCTCACTAGAGTAATTAATTTTCTAGGCAGAAAGAGCAACCAGCATTTTTTGTTTTGAATATGCTGCGCTGCAGCTAATTCACTGTTTCAAACCCTTTTCTGTATAGAGAAAAAAAGGGAGGGGAGAATATAAAAGTTGAAAAATGCATCAAAACTGACCATTTCCCACAAAGCCAGTTTTCATTTCCACAAATCAGCATTTTTGAACAAAACAAGGCACTACACAACTTTCCTGAGCAGCTCTATTCAAGCAGGATCGGAGGCCAGCAGGGACACCACTTTAATGTAATGATATAGTTGCAGAGAACAAAATGATTCTCTTTCCCTCAGCCTGTGTAAGTATAACAGAGAAATCATGAAAGGGGGAATTACTATGGTAATGACCCCATAGTTGCTGCATGTTTATGCAGATTGATGACCAGCGAGCCAAATCCCAGGGTCCTTACGTCAGTGAAGCTCTGCCCGCCCATCAGCCTCTTAAAAATTGCAATCCAAAGAATCGGCCCAAGAAACTGGGAGAGAGGTACTTTTTAAGTGGATTTGAAAATATTTCAGTGGCAAATAGGAATAAACCCCATTCTCCTTAAGCATGGGGATGCAATTTTTAACAAGTTAGAATTGCTTTTCCTAACGGTGGGGTGAGTAAGGGGAAATTACCCTGAGTCCCCTGGAAAGGGCCATAGCTTAGCCTGGGATGAAACAATACCCGTTCAAGCATTACAGTGCATCAGGATTTGCAGGGTTAAAGCGACAGGGAAGAAAATGGGATCCTTCTTGTATGTTCCCAGTAGTGTCTAGCCAAGCTGACAGGAAAGATAAAGTTCACTCTTCCCTTCACTTAACTGGTGCTGGGAGAGAGATTCACACCCAGAAGAAAAGGAGACACGGCATCAGTCGTGACTTCTTGGCGCAAATGAAAGGAAATTTTGACAGGCATAAAAATGTTATTTTCTCATGAAAAGCTGCTGCTTCACTATGTGAATGGGGATGCTTCTTGGGAAAGAAAAAGAAAGGGGAAAAGAAAAGAGCAGTCTCGGTCTGGTGCCAGTTTATAATAATTCACAGTATTGCCCATTTCTCACTGCATAATGATCTCCAGCAAAGGAAATTATGAACTCTTATTTCTGGATCCACATTTTAAATATCAAAATAATTGGGCCGAGGAAAGGTCATCTCTCCCCACTGCTGTTAGCAGTGGGAGCCTCTGCTTCCCCGGCAGCCCTGGGCTCTTGTGAAAGCTTTTAGCACCTCATAAGGACTCACATTGCTGGTAAAACCAGTCATCCCGGGAAGGGGGCTGGGAGTCTGCTGGCATCTACTGGAAACTTTGGAAATCGTGGGCTGTTGTGTGCTGCTGGACGTTTGGTCTGGGAGCTGTGAACTGCATTAATCTGCTTTTTAGCCATGCCCCCACCTGTGGTTGCCTGCTCTCGTCGTCAGCCTCCCTGCTCCGGCTCTGCCTGCTCCAGCTACCCCAAACCACACATTTTGTGCAAGACCACCCTTGCAGCCGGCTGAGGAGCCATGGCTGAGTGATGGGAGTAACGCACACAGCCATTTCTTGGGATCTGCACTCCAGTGGGCTAAAATCATGATGTTACTTGGTCCCCAGGTGAGTGGCAACCACCAGGGCAGGGGGATCTCAGCTGAATCTATTCCTGAATTGCCACAAAATTCAGCTTTAGGTTCTGCCATTGATGGGAGAGTGGATGCTTAAGGCACCTACCTCCTTCATGCACCCATTTGTGAGCCACTGGTCATGTACGTGGTGCTGGACTATGGGGTAACCAGCAAGGCTGTCATTTACATCAAAATCTAGTCCCAGGCTCTCACTCAGCCATTCTTTAACTTAGCTCAGGCAAACATCTAATCTTTGACTTTGCCCTTTTCTGGAAACCCTACAAGCCACAACCATATCCGTGGCCTGAAGAACAACATGCATGCAGCTGCCCCGATGCCAGCCTGGGTGGCTCTCACTCTGCTTAATGCCCCTCCGCACGGCCCAACACTGGCTCAGTTTGACTCTGCAGATCCCCACATACCCTAATATGGTCTCTATCCCATCAACTCCTCCTTTCCAGCTCTATCCTAAGATAAACCTGTGGGCTTAGATCCTAAATCTTGCTAATGAGGCCCAAGATATGACCCAAGCCCAGAACGTGTGAAGTCCTACTCTAACATTCAGCCAGGGAACACTAAACACTCACTCTCAACCTTAAATAATTTAGATGCTTTCCCATATCCCTTGCTGACTTCAAAAGAAGCCATTTTTTGTGTTTTTTCTCCAAGTCCTGTACTTTTTCTCAAAGCCCTACAAGCATAGGTCCTAACTCGGGGCTCAGCAGAGCATCTATAAATCAGCTATAGAATGAATTGAAACTGCAATGCCTGAACTTCTTTGTGCATTTGCAGGGCATGTGTGTGCATGTTTGTTTAGTATGCGCGCACACACAGAGCATGCACAGGCACTCTTATCTTTCTCTGAAAGTCTATGCTCTGGATAGTAGATAGCAAATCTGCATTGCCCGGGAGGGTTGGGGCGAGATTAACTGTAGGACCTGTGATTTGTTGCTACCTGAATGGTGTGCATGTTGTCAGTTTGGTGTGTCTTTATTTCTAAGTGAGTCATATTATACAAATCAATTGCTAATTTAATTAATCATGAAAAACATGCAAAAGGACATCTCCAGGAGCTGATTTAGAGCATGTTATGTATGGGTGATTGAGCAAAGAAAGTTAATCTGGGTCAGAAGACTTTGATTTTTAATTCTTAATGTCACAGATTTCCATTCTTTTGAACTAAAATCTAACTGACAATTTATTTTTCTGAGGGTGCAGCTTTATAGCTCCATTGACATTGGCATGTATGGTCATGCATACTGAGTCTGTTCTCTTATGCCTGACAAATAAGAGCTTTTATGGATGCACAGATCAATACAAGCTTAAGATCTATAAAGGTCTGCCTGGTAGTATTCATATGCAGGACACATCTCAGTGAATTTATCTACAAATTTGTTTACAGGAGATGAAATTATGATTTTATTGCATTCCTCTGTTTCTCCATTCTGTAAGGAACAACAGATTTTAATCTTCTGTGTTCCTCTGCAGTTTCTGGACTAAATCTTACAAAAAAAACCCATTCAGGTGAAGAACATATGAATTTGTGGTGCAAAACAATGCCTACATGATCATTTGTATGGAAGGCACCCTAGGAACTCAATGGAAAACAATTGTCTGCGCCTCTTGCAAAGGATCTGTAATAGGGGTATAAAGTGACTCCAGTCCACTGTGTGGGCAAACTCATAGGGTAGATTCCTCCTGAAGACCCAGATTAGACCTTTCAGGATGTAGGAAACTCAGCCGTGAAGAATCGGGTGCCAGAGATTTCAGTCTTAGATGACAATATATGTGTAAGTCCAAAATAGTATGCTGAGTTCCCTCTTGACAGCTTGAAACTCTGACATTTCTGTTTTGTGGATAGCCCTAGGAAAGAAACGGTGCTATAAATAGCATGTGTGTGAATGCATAGAGTTAGGAGAAAAAGTGCAAAAAGTTTCTACTTGTCACTGAAGCTATGGACAATTCTAGCCCCTGATTGCCCTTGAACACGGGGACCATTGCCTGGCCCATGGGAGAGCCGGGGGAGGGGGGCAGTGGAACCAGGATTATGCTCCTCCTGCATCAGCCACCAATTTCTGATTCCCTGCTGTAGTCTTGGGCAAGTTGCTTTGGCCAGTCATTAGGTGTTGCACCCCCAGTCATCACCTGCATGCATGAAATGCATCCACGCCTTGATGTATTGCTTCGTCTTAGAGAGAGATTGCTCAGATTTGTTGGGAGGGAAGTGGTACACAGCTCACACTGTGCAATACCGTAGCTCAGGTAAGGAAAGTGATATGGTGCTGGGGTCTAACTGGATTTATTAGTTCTGCTTCCCCATCAAGCTTCTTCACCTGGGCAGCCTGGGTCAGGCTCATTTCCAGACTGGAGCTGATTGCCATCCCAGCAATTCTGAGCTAACTCACAACTGAGTGCTTGTAAGGAGCTAAAGGGATCTGCAGAGAGTACCGTAACACGGGGTATGGGAGGCACCTGCAACTCCCTCCCATATATGACCATACACTATTTAGCTTTTCCCAGATAAAGCACAGAATCATGAAAACTGAGAAAAAAATCAAGTTGGAAAGGACCTCAGGAAGTCCCTAGACCAACCTCCTGCTCAAAGCAGGGCCAGCTGTGAGATAAAAAAACTTTCACCTTTGTCTATGAAACTAGACAGAGCATTCTCCAAACCTAGGACAGGGCTCCAGACCTGGGTAGACGGGATTTTTTAGGAATTACATGACAAGTTGCACAGAGATGTGACTATCCTGGGAAGAAAGTTACCCATTCCAGATGAGGAGAAATCCCTAAGGGACACAGGCTGTCTTTGTGACTTTGAAGGTCAGCAGTAGACGAGCTGCACACGGGGAGGTTTCCAGTTTCAGAATGAGATTTCCTTCCAACATAATTGAATATACACTTAATGCAGGGAGTGGGAAATAAATGTGTTAGGGAGGTGAGTACAGCATTATCAACACTTCACAGAGCAGAACTACTCAGGGAACACGAGCAGGTGATGCAGGTAATGGTGATAGATTCCCTTGTCACTCATCCAAGTAGAAATGGCTGGGATGCTACCCTGCTGAAAGGCATGGAAGCACTTAGACAGATAATCAGAACACAAAGACAACCCCACAAGAAGAGCATGAGCTGCTAACAAACCTTGCCACTCTGCAGCCATGCGCTCCCACTGCTGCTTCCTCAAAAGAAATGTTCTAGGTGAATCCTTACCCTATACTCGACATGTTGCAACCCAAGTAAGGAGAGGAAATCCGGATCAAAATCCCTTTTCAGTTGGTTAAACAGAATTGCTCTATTTACACCTTGGATCAGGCCCTGCTTCCTCTGTAGCACATCTTCCAAAGGTAGCAAGTACCCTGTGCTCTGATCCTCTGGACCCATGACTCATTGGTCAAACACAGATCATTAATCTTTGAAGACAGCTGGAAGAGACTTTCAGAAGCCACTTCCTGTTCAGAGTCCGTCTTCCTGTTCCAATTTCACTGGTAAAACATTATTTAAAGTAAAATCAAGCTTCTCTAGCCCATCAGAATTGATTCATAACACAATTAACCTAGCTGCCCTGGTGGGCCTATAAGCCAAGATGGTGTAGAGAAGCCAAGCTTTGAGGACGGCAAGCCAAAAGCTGTATTAGAATTTTTTTTTTTTTGGCATTTATATTGGTGTAATGTGTGCTGAATGGGTCACCATGACCAGGATTTTTCCCAGCTCAGTGCAAAGGTTTTAGTGACTGCTTGTCTGAAGTATGTTAGCCAAAGAAGGTTTGAAGAAGGGTGCATGTTCCCTATCAATTGCCCTCTGCAAACGGGAGCACACTCAGTGCCTTCCTCCTTCCAGAAGCAGTTCATTTCAGGGGATTTATTCCCCAGGTATCTTTCCTGTTCATTGGCTGGCTAGTCAACATGACAAAGGTGGTATTGCTTATTACTTTCTAGATGCCTAACAAGATGAAACAACTTCATAACCTGAAGAATTGTCTATAATAACTCATTGTTGGAATTAGTGATCTCACCCAATGGCCAGTTAAGTCAATAGCAAATTTGGCCTTTGGCTGTAATTCACAGCTGCCTGCCCTGCTGGCAAGTCTGATGATTCTCTGCAGCATCCTTCCCCAATGTTGATAAAAGATGTGGTGCACTTACACACTTTCCTCTTACAAAGCTTCAGTTCTTTCATTTAGAAAGCCCCTGTGATCAGATCGGGGCCTCCCAAATTCTACCTTGTGTTGCTTTAATGAATGGGATTAGGAGAGGGGACCTTTCTTGCAAATTGACATCTAGCTTTATATATCTGGACCTTGCAGTACTGCCGTGGGGTTACAAAGTCCTCAGCTCTGGACTTCTCCTCTTCTCCCATCCTTCCCCAGCTTCTCTGCCACATGCATGGCTCTCCACTTTCAGAGCACATCTCCCATTGACCTGATGGCTCTGGGTCTGACCTGCCAAGGGAGGCTATAGAAGGAGTGATTGTTATTTGGGTTTCATTGTGGTTTAGTAGCTTGTATGTTAGCATGCACTTTAGATTTAATTAAAGATCCTGCAGGATGGCTGAATGCTGATATCAGAATCTGAAATAGGTTTGGTCTTGGAGGCAGTTTCCTCTTGGGCTGCAGTGTGACCATGCTTTGCTCTTGTGATGCTGCTGACCAAAAATCAAGCCTGTTTCTTTTTCCCAGCCTCTTTCCCACATCTCAGCACTCCCCACAGTGGCAAATGTCTCCTTCAGTTTCCTGGGGAGGGGGATAATTCTCCCACAATAGGCATTGATCTCTCATTAGACTCCATCCTGTTAGTTAAAAGCTGTTTTTACTCAGACAATCCAGAACTCATTTCCAACCTTAAAAGGTTACACTGTTGGATACTCACTGAGGGTATAATTTTTAACCACTCTGTTTACTGAATCTACAAAAGCAGTTATTGGAAGTGTTTGTGTACAGTAATTTCTCCCTAGGCTCCTGAGAGCAGGAACAGATGACCCGGCATTGCTAACTCTGGTCAAGCTTTTTCCTATTCAAAGGAGACAATATTATCCCATTTCACAGAAAGTCTGTTCATGCCATGGTGGCCTGAGGTGACTTGCTTAGGGCTGCATAAGGCAGAGCAGGGCCAGTGTCCCAACCAGGGGCTGTCCCATGCTTCCCCGGACCTCCTCTCTCTGTCAGCCAGATGCAGTGCTGCTGGATGAGCCCTTGTGCTATACCCACTGGATACGCTGCTGCTCTCAGGGAGACAAAGCAGTAATTCCTACAGATATAGTGAAAAACCTCCACATGATCAGCACACCTAAATGCAAAGAGCAATCAATGAGGTACAGATCAGCTATCCTGTTGCGTGCGTACGTATACGTCATCCTTGCCTTGCCATTAACTGGCATATAACCGAATTAACCCAAAACTTTAATTCAAGTCAGCACATGTTTCTTACAGCTGTACCATAGCTTAACCATAGATTATTAAGTTTTTAGAAGGATTTACTAGTGACATTGCTGGGGACTGCACATGTGCAAGAAGTCGAGCTCCTGTCTGGGAGCAGGATAGCTTAACCTGGCACTGGCTGTCCTGGCTTGTCACCTTCCTGCCTCCTGCCCTGTGCCAGCTTCACTCTGTGCCACCACGTCTGGACCCAGGGCCTGGAGATGCTGTGGCTTCAAATTCACTCAGCAAAAGGCAGAAAAGTCTTCTTTCTTAGACTTGGTCAAGGCTCTGTGTGTGTGCGTCTGGGTGTGCAAGAGCAAGTGCTGGGGCCATTTACTGTGACATCACCAAAGATTCACTTGTTAAACTGGGCCCTGAACCTGGGGCAGGGTAGACCTGTATGGCTGGAAATTTTATGCATAGGCCCTGTGTCACTATGCAAGTTTGACTCTTCAGTCTCAGTTAAGAAGCTAGTCTTTTATTTTTTTATCTTAATGAAGTAAATAACAACTTTTTGATGAATGCACTTTTCTTAATACTTTTTACCCCACACCAGCTGCTTTAGTTCAAGAATTGGTCTGCTGAAAGTGAGATACCTCTTATCCTGAAGCATCTCTGGATGGTGTCCATTATTGATTTGGAGCTGATGATGGTTGCAGTAGCTGTCTCTGAATCTCTGCACCATTTAGAGCATTTCTCCTTCAAGTTAATAATAAACAGCAAAAGGCAAGAAAGAACTCAAGGACTGGCTCTATAGTATGACTGCACATGTCAGACACATTTGACATAATGCGTATCAAGGCAGCTCCATTCCCTCCCACCTTCCTGGAGTACTGTGGGGTATTATTGGATATATATTTTACCCCTTAGAAAGGCTCAGGACACATTCATTAGACACAGTGTGTGAATTTTCAAAACGGGCAATTTTGACTGATGTGACACTGGCTTACAAGGAAAGGAACACCCTTTCCTTGCAGAGGAGATCACCTGCAAACAGAGTTCCCAAAATATAGATGGAACTGGGACCTCCAGCATCTCCCCTTTGCTTTTATATCCTCAAGCACCAGGGACAACCTCAGGCCAGTTGGTCAAGTACCTCCAGGCTAAAAATTCCCTTCTTAACTGGAGCTCTCACTGCAGATGCTGTGAGAAAGTGACAGCTGAATTTGTTGATTCCCCACAGGAAATCTCCTTGGCAAAGTTTTGCTAATGGCCAAGGATGCCACACAATGTTCATCTCCCGGGATGACAGAGAGGGACAGCATGTGGGCAGAGAGAGATGCCCACAGCTGGGTGGCAAATGCTTTCACTTTGACCTCTCACTCCAGCAGCTGAAGCATGGAGGGGGAAAATTAAGAGGAAATGCTCCTTGGCCTATTGAGCAGAATTAATAAATGCCCATGAGATCACCTGCAGTTCTGCCATCCCTACAAATGATTCTGTTGCTGACTGGCCAAGGAGAGCTTTGAACCAGAGACAATGCTCCTGTGCAGGCAGCCAAGAGCTTCAAAGAGAATCAAAAGTAGGACCTGAACAGCACGGAGTTTCCTTCTCCCAGGCTTGATGAAGCTTCAGTGCCATTTCACTGGCATCCACCAACAGAAATCCCTGTAACTGCTTCTGCCCTCTCCTGCCCTGGTGAGGAGGAGAAAACTGTGAGATCTTCCATGCATTTGTTTTTGGAAGGTAACATTGTGCTGGAGCTAGGAGAAGGGGAAAGTAGAGTTAGGAGGACATTGGCAGTGCAGGTGCAATCAGCATCAAGCAGCGAGCAGTGGCACTACTGGTTTCTGAATCACAATCCCCATTAACTCTTGCAAGCACAGAGATACATTAGAAATCCTTGAGTCAATGCTACTTTTTTCTTTAAAAATTGACACAAATGGGGGGGATATTATATTTATTTTTAAAAAATTATCTCTAGAAATACATATTTTTATTTCAGGTCTGAGTTTCAAAACAAGATATTATATTTTAGCTAAGCTTAGAAAGCCTTTTTAGCTTAAGATTTGGGTTCATAGCTGGGGTAGAAATGGACCCAGATCTCCAGGTCTCCCATTCCAGTGTCTTTAGCTGCAATTTTTCCATCTGTATAAGCTGATCTAAGTCTACATTGGTACAGAAAGGAGCGGGTCCATGTTCCCACCTCCCAAGAGTTTTCTTGCTTTATGCAAGTACTAGCATGAAATGGAGCAGACAAGTAGACCAGGGAGATGCTTGACAGAAAATAAAGCATTTCTAACTAATCAGACTAAAACATATTTTTCAAAACTAATCCATCTGAATGCAGCACTCTCAAAGTGGACAAAGGATAGACAGCCTGAGTGCTAAAGGCAGGACTGTGCGACCACCCTTTTGGGACTTGGACACCTGAAGTTAGTCGTAATCATCTGAAGACCCTGCACTTAGAGGAGTGGTTACAGCGTGTGCAAACCTCTCCATACAAGTTTTTGGTTGGGAACTTGACAACAGGGAAAAAACAGCCTGGATTGCAATGTGAAGTAGCTGCTGAAGTCCCTGTGGTCCTGGAGCTACCCAAGGGGTCATTAATGAACCTGCATTCCTTCTTTGGCATAGCTAGAGGAAAGCCGGTGGGAGTATTTGTACCCCTGCTCCAGTCACCACTCCTGACTGCAGTGCAGTGCAGACACATCCTGAGTCACATGCCTTACTTTGTCTCTTATTTATCTGCTTAGATCTCATTAGTGTGCATTTGGACTCAGTAGCAGGAAAGCTTTGTCCTTGTTTCTGCTCGGGTTTTTTTATCTCAAGGCCTTTCTGTAACAAGTCCTAATGAAGATTTGAATAAAACCAAAGAATCTTACAGTAAACAATAAATCTGTCTAATGAAGTCTGATGTTGTCTGTAAGTGCCTGGGTTGTACTTCAGGCAGCATATGCTGAGACAGCCACAGGGCTGTGCAGCACAGGCAAGGCCAGGTCTGCAGCAGGGGTGTGCTCATATTGCATCGTGAACTTGCAGAGGGCTTGTGCTAGTTTCTGTTTGTTGGACATTTGGCTCAAAGTTGATAGCAGATTTCCCCAAAGGAACCAGTGTGCTCTCTATTAAAAGGAAAAAACTGATATTAAATGTCACAGTAAATGATGCTGCATCTTTCTAATTAACTTAGCCTCTTTTTCCAACTCTTTCTCCTGCTTCCTCTTGCGTGACACCTTCTCCTGCTGTTTACTGAGACTACCTGCATGCAAGAGAAGAACAAGCCTGCCAAAGCCACAAGAGTCCCCTCGGGATTTCCCACTTTGTCAAAAGCTGCCGAGGTGCAGACGGGAGAGGCATACTGGCAATGACGTCATGGCCGCTATGCTCATCCCTGCTGACGGCTTTGAAACCAGTATTTCCGCATGAAAAAAGAGACAAATGCAAACCACATGACTGGGGAAGCAGAGGATGTCAGAGGGGGAAACAGAGCCACCTCCTAAAGCAGTCTGCAGGGCTCTGCTTCTCTGGGCTCCTGCCTCTCCCCCAGACACACTGCAGCCGGGGTCCGGATGTGGCTGGGGTCTGGATGCCACCTGCCCTATCCCTCCAACTCATGTGTTTGCAGAGGGCAGTTCCTCCAGCTGTCACCCCATCCTCACCAAAGGCTCTTCCCAGCAGAAATGGGAAATGTGAAGGGTTTTTCTGGCTCTGAACACATGCTGCAACAGAGTGGCTTTCTCTGTCTGCTCTGAGCAGGTATATGTCCCCACCACCGCCCACAGATCTCTGGGTCACAGCTCCAAGGGATTCTGGTTGACCTGAGTGAAGAGGTTGAAGATGCTCCTCTCTGAGGGGCCCTGGACAGGGAGCTCAGTTCAAACAAACTTAGAGAAAACCATCACTGCAGAGGAAAAGTGCATCATGCTGTCTTCTTGTTTTCAAGATACCAGTAAAACTAGAAGGAGGAGGGGACAGGAGTCTGGATGGCTTCTCTGGGTCTGTGTGTCACTGAAGTCACTGCAGACCCTCCGTTACCAGCAATGAGCTTCCTTTACAAAGCATCCTGGATTAAAACATCTGGTTAAGAATGGCTGAGACATTCAGGGTCTGTTTATCCAGAATCTTGCTCTTGGGTTTAGCCAGGTTTTAGCATCTTTCTTACTTCCTTGGTTGGTCAACAGAGCCTTTGCTGGAAAAGTTGCAGGGACTGGGAGATCTATCAAACAACATTTCTTCTTGGTAGTACAGTAAAAGGGTTAAATCGGTACTTCAGCAATGGGCTCAAAGCTCACAGATAAGAGCCCTAACTGGGACGTGAAGAGAATTTTTGGTCACTGAATTATTCTTATTGCTGCTGGATGGCTGAAGAGCCACAATCATAAAACCCAGCAGCGAGCGCTGCAGACAGATTTAAGATAAATCAGTTCCTGACCACAGCATTGTTTGGAGAAAAGGGGCCATGCTTTCTTTTTCTTTTCTAAAGAAATAGACCAGACTGAGGTGATGGATGTTCCCTCTCCTGATACACCTGATTTGGTGTCCCCCAAACCACAGGTCATTGTGGTTTCATTTAGATTTGCAATCTCTTTTCTCCAGGGCTATATCCCAGGAGTTGTTACTTCAGTACAAACATTTTGCACGAAATGTCTGGGCAGAACAGAGGCTCCAGACTGTCATTGGCATCCATGGCCATAATAACCTTGCATGAGTAACGCAGTAAAGGCAACAGCTAAGCTATCTTATCCTTGAACAGCTGCAGGGTTCCAATAACCCTCATTATACCACATTCCCCTCCAGAGAGTAGACAAAAAAAAGAAAAGAGAAGTCATTTATATTATGTCCAGACTGGCACAGGAACACAGATACTGTACGGTACACTATTAATTGTGGGATTCTTTTTTTCACCATATAATATTGATTTTCCTCCAGATAACCAGGTATCATTAGTTTGATTAATGCTACCACAGCTTGGAATAACTGGCTGGAAAGTTCAAAATGGGGCATTTGTCAGGAGAAAAATATAAAGCACAGCTCAGACTTCTTTATTCATACCTGGGAATACGCTGGCCAGAGGGTTTCAGTGATGTTGAGCTGGACAGCTAAGAAAAGGGATGGGAGAGGAGAGCTGGAACTGCACTACACAGCCTGTCTGATAATGTCAGGCCAGTTCAGCTACGCTCAGGGCTGAGTTTATTTCAGTACCAAAACCCTAGGTTTTCTTCCTAACAAAGGTTGTCACATTTGCAGAGAGAGCTGAGTCACACAGCTGCCTCAGCCGGAGCTGTGCTCCTGTGCCGCTAGATGCGGAGGCGGTGGGGTTGTGGACGCTCATCCTCTTTGATCACTTCAGAAGAAAAAGCAGCAGTCATAGACATTCCTAGTGGCTGGTTTATGAGTGGGCCGGTGCTCAGGGAACAAGCATGTTGCTTAAGGACTGAGTACGTGCTTTACCATGCAGAAGGAACCAGCTTTACCGTGCTTGGGGACATCAGCTTTCCCTGAAGCAGCAGCAAACTGTGAGCTGCATCAAGAGCCCCACTAAGACCCTACGGACTCCATAACAAAGAGGGCATCTCGGAAAGAAGTGAGATGAGATCAATCCTGCAAAGAGAGCCAGGGACAGTACACACTACCCGGTCCCCTGGGTAAGGAGTCTCTGCCACCTTTTCAATTTTGTTAATGCTACGGTCTAGGAGAAGGTATTTGCTGCCTCCTGGGATATGTGGGCTGAAACCAGTGTAGTAATGGATACAGTCTGTGAGCTCGACATCAGAAATGCTAATGTGTCTAGACTCCTGTGGTCCTCTGGCTCAAAATAATGGCAGAAGGAGCAGAACAGTCACTTGATCATCACACAGCTCAGGAAATGTAGAGGCAGGCAAGAGGATCTATTTTCTTTCTTTTGGCACATCAGAAAGGTTAAGGAGCTCTGTGTGGTTTTCAGTCCAGGGGACTGTACAGAAGACAGGCCAGAGGAGGTGATATCGGGGGTTATTTAGGCTCTAGCAAGGGGATGGTCACTACAAATGACTGTAGAGTATCTGTGCAGACCCCTTAGCCTCCCTAGTCATGTGGACTGTCCCAAAAATAAGAAATCCAAGAGGTCTGCTCTCAGGGTAAGATGTGAGGGGTGGTAGAGCCAGACTCGGCATGAGGGCAAAGCCTCAGCTCTAGCAATGCCATCTGTTTAAAGGTAGCAGAATACATAGTTTTTCCTTGGGAAAAATTAGGCCAGTCTGGGTAGGTAGGTGTACCAGGAGACGACACTGATCTGGTTTGGCTTAAGAGCACAAGAGTGCTGCCGATGTGCGTGTCTGTACTCCAACATGTATGTGAACTCTGCATTCACCACCTGTTTTTTTTTCCTTTGCCATTTAGACAGCCACTGTTTGCAAGCTTTTTAGCTACCTAATCATTCAAATATCCTCAAAACCCAAGATCTATTGTTGAAACAAAGTCATTTCACAAATCCAAATGTACCCAGCATTTGCTTTGTATTATTCCCACTCTCCTCACACATTCCTCTTTACAGGTTCAATTTTACCAGCTCTGACATTGGGAACCTTTTCTCAGCCACAAGTGTCAGCGATCAACTTCTAGTCTGTCTTAAAAACACAGGAAGATCTAGTCTGTCTTCCTTGCCAAGCATCATAAAGTGCATCGATGCTTTCTGTTATTCCGTCTACTAGGCAACCACACATCGTCTGCATTTATTGCTACAGAGAGGGAGGGGTGACATGACAAACACTTTCTGCAGGCTGGATGGGAAGTGCAGCTGAGGATCTGCGCAAGCACCAGAAGTGCAGAACCGTCTGTCTCTCTTTTGGAGACACAAATGAAGATCAAAAAAAAAAAATTTTTGGTTGTTTTCCTTGAGAAGAAAAGTAAATCTTTTTAACTCTCTGCCAGCCCTCCAAATTGGGAAACTTTGAGAGACTCCAAAATGAAGTAAAGGCAAGTTTAGAGATATTTAACAGCTACTGTTAGGAATTGTAAGCTGCCAAAGATTGATATTCCTTTTACCAGACAGGTTGGGTATAATGAAAACACAGGGTAATAAGATAGGAAACTGTTATCTAGTCAGTACAAACTGTTAGCTAAATCAATAAATTACAGACTGGGGAACTTCTGTAGGCTGAATTATTGCTGAATTACTTCTCTGGAGAACCACCTCCAATTTTAAAGTTCATTTACTTTTAAAAGATATTAGGAAGGAGTCTGCAAGGAGAATGGAACTACTTCATATATAATAGAAGGAAGTTAAAAGACAGAAAAGAAAAATTAGGGGTAGTGGAAGTGCTGAGCAGTATCTACCTTTCTTATAATGCAATTCCCAGTCTGAATGCAAAAATCAGGACTTACAGAAGTGATTTGTGATTTTGGGGTGCTCATCGGAATTACCTTACAGAATCTCATGTTCAGAAAGCACTGAATAAAACTTCTGAAAAATTCATCTCCCATAACAAGTGTCACAATGAACATCCAGTGTCACTAGTCACGTCTGTGACCTTGGCCTTGCTGTTGCCAGTAAGTACAAGATCATTTCAAATTCCCCACCTGCTTTCCAGCTGGAGGATTAAACAGTGAAAAGAGCTGTAGTGAATGAAATAGTTCTTTGCTGCCAACTTGATTTTAATTACACAACATGTCCTAACCTTTAGAAAATGTATTTAGATTTAAAAATAATAGTGTGGGGGAGCATGGCAGGGGAAAATGTACGCTTGAGCTTACTAAGGGACCAAAGACATTTTCTCCAAGTGATGAACAGATGTGAAAATTGCAATAATACACATGGGCTCTTGGAACAAAGGGATCATCCAGATGGAGAATATTCTGTTGCTGCAGTATCTTATTCCTGTAATCCTTAATGTGAAGCTTTGATAACAGATCAATGTGATACCAATGAGGTCTTCATCGCTTGTGGTACTGATGTAAGATTAAGTGACCTGCTCAAAGTCATGGCAAATCTCTGGCAAGACTGGAGCTGACCCCACATTTCCTGACTCTTTGTGATTTCACAAATTTCTAGGTAACAGCTTTTGGCTTTGTCTCAGCCAAAGGGCTGTGAAAGGAAGGCGAGAGTGGAAGGACCCCTAGGAGAAGGAAGGAACTGTTTACACCCAGCTGGAGCAGCGTGGAGGGATGCAAATAGGAAATGTGCAACCTCTTGCTCTCTAGGTGTCACAATCAAATCTCTTCCTTGTGTGGAGTGGAGGTTTCCAGATCACAGTTTACACTCAGGTGTTTTTGCACAACTGAAAATACCCTCATTGTGTGTGCTTGAAACAAGCGGGGAGAAATTGCTCTAGGTCATGGTGACATGCGACTCTGAACACAAGCACTCCAGCCTTAAAATTAGTAAAACTGATATCCAATTTGAAATATTTGAAACCTGATGCTTCCACCATTCTTATTCCCAGTCCTCTGCATGCGTCCATATCCCCAAAGACTCTACATAGGGATGCTCCCAAAGCCAAACTGTCTGCAATGAGGAGACACAGATTCTGTCCCTGAAGCAGGAGGTGAAAAGCAGGTGAAGAACCAGCCTGAGCACTTCAGTCCATCACCAACCCTCTTTCCAGTCTTTTTCCTGCCTGTTAGCCCAGGGGTGGTTCACAGCACGCACGCTGTGCTGAGGAAAAGCTGAATCAGGATTCCCATTGGTAATTGCAGCCTCTCACATCTGTGAGTATGTCCACCCTCTTGACTCTAAGGATGAAGACCATCTCTTTCTCGTCTCATCATAGCTAGCAAAGTGCACAATGTGGCTCTGACCTGCAGCTGGGGCAGTAGCTGTTGATTTAAGACAGAAATTTTCTGAATGGCATTTGTGACCACATACAGTATTGGAAATTTGTATTACCTTTGGATGAGAAACCTTCTGTGCCTTCCACTGCAAGAAATGAATGTATATCTGACTGGCTTATTTGACCTCAAATACTAGAAGCTGAGGAAATATGTCCATCTGCTTGCAATGTCCATATCCTTTTCCCTTCGTGTCCGTCTGCTCTGGGCCAGGTTGGAGGGGGCACACAGAGACTGGTGGGTCTCTGATCTGGCCTGGCAAAGCCATTCCTCATTCTTGCACGGAGGTAACTCTTGTAAACCTTACATACTTGTCATTCTGGTTGTGTCAAAACAGATGTGTGAACTGAGTTTGGAGAACAAGCCCAACAAACATGAAAGCTGTTTGAAGCTGGATCTGACCTCTCTAGCCAGCCACTTCCAAATGTCAGGAGTGACTGGCTTTGTTTTGTGTGGCAGATATGAGGCAACTACAGGCTGGTGTATTTGCAAATTTCCATATGGCAAAGTACTTTCTCTGAAAAGGGCATCAAAAGGAAAAGATAAAAAAATTCAGAACCACTTGGAACGAAAAGGAAACAGCTATTTGGAGCAGATTTGGCATCAGGGGAGCAGCTGGGCTAAGCCCCAGTCTTGCATGGGCTGAGAACTTTGTCCCAGATCCCTTCACCTTGCAGCCAGCTGCTTACCACCCCCAGTGCTCTTCAAGCAGCCCTGTTTGTTTGCATCCCCACACCTTTTTGCAGGTATTGTTGTGATTGTTTTGCTCTTTTTCAGCATTATATGGTAGTTTTCTGCTCTGGGCTGAGGAGCATCTTGAGGCCAATGCGAAGCCAGAAGTTTTGACACATCATGGATGCTGACTGAAAGAAAGCTGAATCAGTAAGAATACATGTGAGCTAGAAGAGCTTAATCACACTACAAAATTCACTTTCCATCACCCTCTAATAGCTGAATTTTTTTTTCAGCCTCTCCAAGAAATCTGTGGCATTAAGCACATCAGAATGGCAGCCAAAGGTTCACCTAACCCAAGATTTTTTTCTCAAAAATTGGCTGAGGGTGGGTGAGAGAAGCAGTAAGAGGCAGGTATGAAGTGATAAGCTCCCAGCCTCTTTAGATCCCAGAGATCTAAAGCCTTACGAGGTACAGTCCCCGGCCTGCCTGTGACCAGCCACCTGCCTTTCAGAGATGCTGAATCCCTTCTTTTGGTGACTCTCCCAGAAGCAGAGAAAAAGTCCCCACAGAGACCAAGGCCAGTATCCTCATCCTCATTATTGCTAGTTCCCGGTCAAGGGAGTCCCATTAGTTGGCTGAAAGTGGTGTTGAATCATAGAATCATTTAGGTTGGAAAAGACCTTTAAGTCCAACTGTAAATCTAACATTGCCAAGTCCACCACTAACCCATATCCCTAAGCACCACATCTACACATCTTTTAAATACCTCCAGGGATGGTGACTCAACCACTTCTCTGGGCAGCCTGTTCCATAGTCCTCATAACCACTGTAAGGGGTCTTACTGTTGCTGAAAGCTCTCCTGGGGCAATGTTCATCTGCTGTCTTCCATCACTGAAGTGGAAACTCTCCTGGGTAGGGGCAATTTTTGCAGGGTGTTTATAAAGGACATAGCACATGATAATGCACAGATGCAAGGTGTTGTGGCTTCTGGTTTCAAGCCCTGGACTGAAGGAGTCTAAACCACCCCTCTCAGGCTACACTGCTGATTTTCCTGGGACATGCTTTTGGATAGATGGACGTTTGCTTCACATGACCTCACAGCATAGTAGGACTTCAGGATGCTTTTTGGGAGATGTCTTCTTATTCTAGTCAGAGCTTCATCTGCATCCACAAAAAGCCTCACCAGTGGAGGGTTCCAAGGCCATGACACAGGCTGGTGCCCCAGGGAATGCTGTGCAAACCTCCTAGGGAGCAGTGAGTGCAGTGGTGGCACTGGCAGGCTTTGGAGGAAACCAATGCACAGTTGTATCTATCAGAGAGGAAGATCACTCTGACAGTGGACCTCTGCATCCCCTTGCCTTGGGAACCCCTGCCACTGGCAGGTAGCCATGCCTCGGCTCCTTTCCAGAGCTACCATGTCTCAGCCAGGGGAAATTTGTACAGAGCTTGAAGGAAGACAGGGAGCTCTCTAAATCCTCCAGCTCAGACTGTTTCTGTTGATCAGTGGCAGCATGCGTTGTACGTCCTGATATCAATGTGATGAATGTTGTGCTAACTTCTGCATTGTGTGCGCCTGGGTACTGAATATTGTCTGCTGGAAAGTAAATAACAGCAGATGAGAAAATGGGGCTGTGATGACACTTCAGTGTCCGTAATGTTTCCATCCACAAAATGCAGTAGTTATGCATCATTTTAACGGTAGGAATAGATAAGCAGTCAGCTATCCGTATCCGGAAAATCAAAAAGGAAAGCAACATTAGAGGAAATAGATAGGCAGTGGGTGTTCAAGGGCAATGAGTCATCCTTGCCATAAATAAGGCTCAGAATGAGGAATACTAATAATTAGGCAACATATTTCAAAGGTTCAGTTCTTTCCTCCTTTCCCAAATTACCTTTTATGCCCTGGGGATATTTTGGAATGACAATGTCTGCACCGGAAGGTAGACATGAAGAAAATCCACTGTGGGAAGAAATGACCAAATAGCAGGGAAAACTAAAGTTGAGCTGTAAATCTTCTTTTTCTTGAAACTCAGGTGGCTCCTGCAGAGCAAACTAGCATGATGTTGGTCAACCCACAGAATAAACATACCCGAGGGAAAGACAAAGCCTGTGGCCAATGACCTCAGCACTTGCAGGAAATATTAATAGCACCCGCTTTTTCCCTTTCCCAAATGATACTCATTCCCCTGAGCTTGCTCTGTTTGGGTGCCGTTCAGTGAATGAAATGACTGCTTTCTCCCCCTGGGCAGTGGGTGAACCAGGAGGAAGGTGCATGTCTCCCATTTTGGTATGCTATCTCTTTCCCAGAAGTGGCACCAGTGAAGGCTCATGCCTTCCACTTTGCTGGAACTTCCTTGGGTTAGAAGCAAAGAGGGTTTTGACCTTGAACCAGTCTAGGTCTTGCCCTAGCCAAAATCCTGGACTCTCCAGAGCTGAAATTTCCAAGGAGCACCTCCGGATAAAGAATGCAGACTCCACTTCGAATCCCAGTGCTCCTGCTTCCCGGAGGTTAAAAGCAGAGATAAAAGACAAGCTCTGTCTTCACTTATGAGGATTTCAAGGAAAGAAGTCTCTTTGGACCTTCAACATCTCTGAGCATGATACAGTTAACAGGAAGTCCTAAAAGCTCTGAATCACAGAGATGTTTGGGCCTGTGCTAGGTAGAGACTAATCCCTTTCTGAACTGGAATAAGCCTTAAACCAGCCTTAAACCTTAAACGAGTTCTTGTGAAACTGCAGGGCTGCAGTGTCATCCCCGTTCATTTCCCTCCTTCCCTCGGCTGCAGAGCTCTGATTGCAGCAGCCTGACTTCAAACACTGACAAATGTCATTGCTGACAGTGCTATGGTGGGTGCACACCATCATTATAATCTGTATGCATTTAGCCATCCCAGCATGATAAGAGAATGATTAGGAGAATAGTTAGGGAGTAAATTAAAAACTCCCAGCAGTTTCCTGTGTGAAGCTACTAACTTACAGGCATATTTTTTCACAGCATTACTGAAAAATGCCATTAGTTATACCTGTGAATACATGTTAGATTTAAACCCCTGGTGAGAATTTTTATTAACATACAAATATGTTAGGGCTCTTATGCTGCTTAAAATGTAATTAACCATCTTCTGAAGATTAAGGGTGCATAATCATAAAAGAACTGCACTCTTGTGCATTTAATTCTTCTAATCTGCTTTATGTTGATGTTAGTGCGGAAGAATAATCACTAGTTTGCCTTAATAGTTTGGGTTTGTGCTGTAGGAAGAAATTGTTATTGGATGTATTTCTAAACTTCAAATTTGGTAGGTCTGCATTGATGGAAGATGATGAAGTGCACGGAGAAATTAGAAAAAACTTGCTTCTTTTCTGTTGCTGCTGCTCTTGCAAATGCCCTGCAGTGGTAAATCTGTGTTTCAGACAGCTTCATTCAGCAGACAAAAAGGAGGAAGGGACAGGCACACCCAGTCAACAACAAAGATAAGAGCAATAAACTTTAAGTAATCCCTTTAAGCACTAATTTAAACACATAATATGTCAACCAAGTCGTGTGGGGATCCAACAAGATTTTTCAAGAAGCATGTGGAAGCAGCAACCAACAGAAGGCAGAGAAAAAGACCTGATATGCTGGGTTGTAATATGGGAACTGGGTTTGTGAAATGCACTCTAAATTAATGATTTTATGTTTTCAGTAAAACATGCTGTTAGAGTAGTCCACCAATGGTGATCAACTTTATCTGAAAAGAGGTTAAAACCTTCAGGGACGCAGCGTACTGCTCTTTAGGAGTATTTCATTCTGAGCAACATGATCCATAAAACCATTAGGTAACTCAGCTTCACAGAAATAATTTTTGCTCCCCCTCTCTTCTATCATGACTTCTTGCAAACTAAGAAGAGGTAAAGGAAGACTTTGGTTTGAAGACATTTGCCAACAGTCATGACTGCATGAATTCACATTGAAGTTGTACAATGACTCTGCAGCCTGCTCCCAGGGGGGCCAGCGGGGCAGGAATTCACATGGAAAACATGGGCAGAAGAGCCCATGCCACTTCTGCTTTGTGGAGGAGACAGAGGGGATGGAGACTGGCTGGTGCTCCATGAAGGCCACCAGGAACAGGCAGTTTCCTCCTTACTTGAATTAGGCAGGTGCTCTGCAAGGTCCTGGAGGAAAAGCAGCTTCCAAAAGCAATTTTAGCAACTGGAAAACAATAGTAAAATATTCCCCCTTTTTTTTTTTTTTTTTTTTTTAAGAGTAATTTATTTTGGTGGGTCCCTTCGCACTCAGTTCTCTGGGGGGCCAACAACACTTTGCAGCAGATAGCTGTGGTCAAATGGATCCCGTTCTAGGGGAGACTGGTAACAATGTGACCGCAAGGAGCAGTGATACGCAGCCTGAGAAGGGATCCTCAGCTGCTTTGTGCTTGTTTTCATTATTTCCAAGTGAACGCATAGGCTTTACTGAAAGTTGCTTGTTTTCATTACAGCTTCCTTTTGGCAGGTGTGACAGGCAGCACGGCAGGTTGCTCTGGGCCCTTCGCCATGCTGTGCTCTTGAGGCAAAGCTGCTCTCTGTAATTCCCTGTAAAGGAGGCGGCCGACACACTGCTTGTGGCCACCAGTGCTCAGGGACCAACGTGCATGGTGTGAGGGAAATCCGTTCCGCAGAAAGCACACCCAGCTTCTCCTCTTTGGTGTGGACAGGCAGGCCACAGCGGCTCCTGCTTGGGGGAGCGATGGCAGGGGAAACTCCTGCTCCCTGAGTCAAAACCCAGGAAGGCAGTGCAGAAGTTCCCCTGGGTTTTCCATCAGGCTCTCAGGGATGTTGCATAAAGAACACACTGCATTTCTAGTCTTTGGCTGGCTGTCCTTTACAAACATGCAGGAAATACCAAAGGTTGTTAAAGCATGAACAGTGTTTCAGATACATCTGACGTTTTGTCCCAAGCTGATGTTCCCCACTGCCTACTTTCCAGCAGCACTGGGTGTGGACAGCATCTCTGTTTTGGTAGGTGCCAGCAGCACCAGCATAAGGCTGAAGGGCAGTGTCAGATCAGAGCAGGCTTTAGCCAGAGGCCCATCGTGGCTTGAATCTAGCCTTTTCAGAGAGGCATTAAATAGGTTAAATCTTAAAATCCTACTGAAATTGCAGAAGAGTTGGCTGCTTAGTTCCCTTAGGATTTTTTGAGCAGGTGGAATACATATTTTTATATATATATCTCGAAGCCAATGGAAAGGACACCAGACTCCCATCCCCAGCTTTATTTAAGGACTGCTAATGTGAATATCCTTGGATAGTGAAGTTGAGAACACGATTAATTCTGCTTGCCATTCAATATTGCACTGAATAAGACATGAAATTCCAGACAGAAAGCCAGCCATTCTTCTGTTCTAGCAGTTTGCTGTCAACACAGGACAATAAAATATGAATATTTCAGATTCATAATGCAGACAAATAGGAAATAGGAGCTGTATTGTGCTTCACATGCATGGCTAGCTCAGTAATGCTAATGTGATTATCTCACTGAACTTTTGTGCCGTTGCTTAAGGGTAGCTTTGTCTTGCTTAGCTGGGATATACGTATTTGTTTCTTCTACACACAGGTCTATAGTCCTTTTTAAGCTTGTAGAAATGAGGAAGCCTGATTTTTCTCATCTGTCACAAGGTAGCATCTTCCTTAGCATTGCTTGGCAGTAGCACAGCTTGAAATTTCTACAGGTTCCCAAGAAAATATTTAAATGCCTTCAGGTTGGTCTCCAGCCAGAAGCATGGGGAAATCACAGGAACATTTAAAGTATTGTGTCTGTAATGGAGAGATGAGGCAGATAATAAAAACAATAAATACTTAAATTCGGTCCCCTTCCCAACCAAAAATATTTTCAAGGGTGAACTAGTTAGGTCAGGCTTTAGTTTTGATGGGCAGTCACTCAGTTATTCACCCATGGCAGCCATTTAGCTGTGCCACCCAGCCTGGCCGGCCCTGCCAGCACAGCGACAGCACGCACCCGAGGCAGGGCTGCAAAAACCAAATCTGGGCAGAGCCAGACGGCGAGGGGGCCTGTACAGGGCAGAACAAGAAGAAGTTGGGACAGGATTAGCAGTTTAATAGTGACTCTCTCTCACTTGCAGTCCCCTCGGGGAGGGCATGTGAATGATACATTTCTTACAGCATCTAAGTCCTAGAGGTGATGGCCTCCAGCTCATGTTGGAAAACTGCTGGGGATGTAATCCTGGCTCTACTCTCCTGGTTTATGGCATTTGATCATCTGGAACGTGATCACATCACATACATGCTTTATTATTAATTTTGTTAAGCTCCTCTAGAAACGAATTAGGTTCTTCACTCCATCTCCCTCTACCAGTTTCCTCAGCAGCAATACCTGCTGATCTTCCCTTGATGAGAAACCCACTGTGTCAACAACACACAGTGGGGAGGGGAGGTGGACAACACGTCTCTTTCTGGGTGGGATGCCGGCGTGATGGGCAGCAGAGCAGGTCGCGGTGCACGGTGTGTGTGTGGGGGTGGGATGGGGGGGTGTGTGTCTCCTCAACCGGGGAAGCCTCACAGGAGCGGAGAGACCCGCCACGAGCCCGCGCCTCGCGCGACAGCGGTTAGGGGGATCTGGGCGGGGCCAGGAGCAACCTCGCGAGATTTAAAGGCAGGGTAACCGAAACTAACGCTCATTCCCTCAGGCGAGCAGCTGCTGTGGCCGCCGCGCCGGCAGCCGAGCGCTCTGCATCGGTGCGCTGGGGGAGGTGTGGGGGGGTGTGTGTCTCCTGATCCGAGGAAACCTCAGGGGGGAACGGAGAGACTTGCCCAGGGGCCGCAGCTGAAGAGACCCGGACGGGGCCAGGAGCAACCGCGGCCAAGCGGCCCGGGCCGCCCCCCCCTCCCCCCGGGAGCACCCTTGTGCAATAGGTACGAGGCTCTGCAAGTAGAAGCAAACAATGAGCATGATGGTTCATCTTGGTTAGAGCTGTTGCCAATATTAAGTCGGCCTTGCCTCAAAACCATTTCCATTAAGAAAAAAAGATTATTGTCATAGGAGACTTCTGAGCAGAACAGAAGGCACAATATGCTGACCAGATGCTCTTCTTAGGGAAGACTGCTGTCTCCCTGGGGCCCGTGTTAAAGATGTGACAAGAAAACTTCCTGCTGTGGTACAGCCCTCATATTATCCATTATTGCCTTTTCTTGTAGTCAGCAATGAAGTTACAATAAGAAGTCCAATGGCAATCAAAAGAGAATTCAGGGCCTTCGGATGAATAGTTAAGGGATAAGGAACACAAGTAGTTTTTCCCTCTGTCCTTTCAGTTGCGGAGAATGATGGTGGAAGAAACAGGAAGACCCAGTCAATACCTGGCTCCATGACAGGTGTCATCAGTAGAATTTTGGGTTGGTCTACATGACATCAGGCCTGCTAGGGCTCTCACATTGCATCCCATGGAGTAGCACTGCCACCTCCACAGATGTGCCAGTACCAGCCTCTCCCACACAGCTTTCCACCTGGAGAAGCACTGCAGCTAAAACAAAGTAGGAAAACCCATCATTGGGCGGCCTCAGTCTCAGCGCTAGGTCTTCAAGGGCCCCTGTGCTGGCTAATACTGCTCCAGGGGACACCACCACTGCGTCCTGGAAAGCTGTGAACCCCTGTGATCCAAGGGAGTTGGACTCCAGATGCCACTATGTAATGAGGGATTGTGTATCCAGCTCCACACACAAAGAAGGGAGTGCTGTTCAGGGAAATCTCCTTTCCTGCCTAAGCCTGACACACTACAGACCAATAAAAACGTGCAGAGTTGTGGAGGGTGGTGAGTTATTCTCATTGCCCCAATGCAGGTGAACAGGCAGGCAGGGGAGCCTTAGTTACAGAATAAGTGAAACCAGAGGCCACTGCATCTGCTTTTCTGCAGGTTTTCAGGCCCCTGTGAAATCCCAACCTGGGACCTGACTGTGTGACAGCAAAGCAGGGTAAAAGTCATCTTTGCAGGCACTGCAGTCATCAACAGCAGCTACACTGAGAAGACTGTCTGGACGATGAGGTTGCTACTCTTAGTTCTCCTGTTTTATCTCTGGCCATCAGTCCGTTCAGCCACGTTGATCATTCCCTTTGGCTGGTTCTCTCGATTCATCCACCACGCACTGCTACTAACACTTGGCCTCTGCTTTTTCATCTCATTTTCTCCC
>VXBL01003190.1:0-30093 GCA_013400195.1 Aramus guarauna
AAAAAGGAAAAAGAGAAGAAAAAAGAGAAAGAAAGCAAGAGGAAAAGTGAAGGAAAAAGAGAAAGAAAGAGAAAGGGAAAGAGAAAGGGGGGGAAGAAAGAAAGATGGCTCTTAAGCCTTTATTCATACTACCTAAATTTAGCGTCCAAGACACCATTTGTTGCACAAAACCCCCTAGATTGTTCTCATGGTCTTCACAGGATTGGTGCCCTGTTAATAATGATCTGCCAAAAAGCTTTGTTTATCCCAGCTGCATTCTCCTGGATCCAGTCCACATGTGGTAGTGCTGGCAAAAAAAAATGTGTCTGTCTCTTGTCAGAATGGCCAATACGTTTTCATCTGCTTTCTGGGGAACAAATTCTGAGATTTATAAGCCAGTTTTACATAGTGGAGAGAAACAGTTAAATAAACTGCAGAATGTCTAGACTTAACACTTGAGCCTGGAAAATGTTCCTGGAATTGTAGGATTATTTTGACCATTGAATTATCTGGGTGAGAGCTACTCAAGCTTTTGAAAATATAAAATCATACATAATATTATGAAAGTACAGGTTTTCATACCAGACGTCTGCTGCTTTATCCTTACAGTTGGGCAATAAGAACAGTCTTTCTTTCAAGATACTGAATTGCTTATCTAGTACCTAACAAGAGTCCAGATAAGCAAATGTATACAAGACTGACATGTTTGTGATTATATTGAACTTTCCAGTGTATCTCATGTGAAAGTTGGAAAAGATTTGTACTATTTTCTATTTCTTGCAAATTTTTGGAATTCATCTCATTATGTGTGTGTTAGGTCACTTACTGATGTGACTAAAAAGATAAAACACCTTAATAGAATTTGCAACTAAAAGACCATCATGCCAAGGTTCACTGAATCAGTGCATTGGAAAGTATAACTAGTTATAGAAGTACAAGAGACAAATGGCAAATATACTCCACATCAGATATGTAATTAAACACATGCTTAAGTTTGGCTTAACATAGGTGATAAGGGGAAAAGGGTACTGATAAATCTGTATCACACAAATCATCACCGCAACCTGAGAGAAGACAAGAGGAAAGAAAAGTTGGAGACAGCAGACATGTCTGTATGCTCTCTTGGAGTGAGGAAAGGAGGTAAAAATAACAGGTCCCACGCAATGAAGAGACAAGTTAGATAGTTCCTTATCATCTCGGTCAGTGCTAGTAATTAAAAGAATAAGCTAAAGGGGCAATTGATGAGTCTTTAGGGACTGTAAATTAAGGAAACAACCATGACTTTTGTCTAGGTAATTCTGAGGAAACTATCTGAAATGCAGAGATGAAATCAATTGATTTACCCAACAGGAAACTAGCTAAACCAGAAATAGCAACAGCATCAGTCAGTGGTAACTTTATTGCTTCACAACAGCACTGCAGAGGTAATATTCCCTGATTTTGCATATCAAGAAATTGAAGCAGACAATGCCTACTGATTCAACTGCTAGCACATTCCCACTGCCCTACATAAGAGATGGATTAATCCTAAATGGCGACAGTGTCCAGGTCTGAGATTTTGTCCTGAAGGCTCAAAATAGCAATTAATTCCTTGATTCATACTCCATGTTAATAAGCAGAACTATCATTTTCTACCTTTACAATTATTTCCCCATTATTAGGCTCTCCCATCCTGTTTGTGTTTAGTACTCCAACGACAACAATATCTTTTATATACTTTTATGCATTATGAATATATTTTTAAAGGGTTTAAAAGATAATGACAGAGACCCAAACTTAGAAATTCTGTTGAAAATGGTTCCATGACATGGAAGTCCTTGGACAAAATTAATCTACTATCTCAGGCTACAAAGCATGTTGGTGGAACAGTGTGTGTACTTGTGGATATGTGTGTTCAAAGATCACATTTTTGAGGTGGGTATATTTAATATTCAGGGATATATTTAGCAGTCAACTTCACATACAATAACTTGTCAACTCATTTTCTGTTGAACTGGGTACGAAATTTCTTACCCAGTTTTGCTTTAATGAGTTGGTAAAGCCTCAGCTATAAATTGCAAGCTGCATTCAAGTTAGCTTTTAAAATATTTTTTGAGATAAAATTGGCATTATTTATGTGCTTCGCTTAACGTGAATAATAAATCAGTTTAGCTTAAGCTAAATAATTCAAATCAAATGTTGGTAAACTTTAAAAGCCTTTTTATATGGAGATTCAGAAGGTATCATACCTCCTTTGAGACTTATAATGCATTTGTTTACTGTGAATCTTTTAACATTTTTAAAAGATCTTTGTTCATATTATGCATATTTTTTTTCTTTTTGTTGGGGGAAAAAAAATCACTTTTGTTGCTGCATGACAGATGGCAACCACAAAAGACATCATATTAGATATGTTTAAAACAGATCATATGAATTTAAATTTTATATACAGACGTTTCACAACAAGCAGAGTTTTCCAGAGAAATGTGGGGAGCAGGCAGAACAAAGAACTTGAGCTTACACATGCACACATATATTTTTATATATTTTAAATATATATAAAAAAATATATGTATGTCATGATGTATTAGACTTTCCACTAGAGTAGCAACAGCAGATTATAAAACATTGTGGTTGGAAAGCAAAAGCTCTTCAGTTCATGTTTTGAAGTCTGTTTGATACACACACCAGAGCAAGCAGACAGGAAGAATACATTTAATAGAAAACATTACTGACTTAGAACTTGAGTCTGACTTTGTTTTCATCAGTATGCATGTGACTTACACCAGTGTGTGTGAAAGTAAAATGAAGCTTGAAATATAGCTGGTGGATTTTTCCAGCTAAAGTCCTTTCTAAAGAAAAGAAAAAAAAAAAGAAAAAAAAAAGAAAAAAAAAAGAAAAAAAGGAAGAAAAAAAAAAAAAAAAAAAAAAAAAAAAAAAAAAAAAAAAAAAAAAAAAAAAAAAAAAAAAAAAAAAAAAAAAAAAAAAAAAAAAAGCTAGTGAATAGGAAATATATCTGACAAAACTCCAAAATTTTTGACTGGGCCAATACTGCCACAGAATTAAGATCTCTTGATTTAGCTCTCTCCATATTCCAAGCTTCTATAACATGCAATTATTGATCCTTTTGGAATAGGTCTGATACTGCTGTAATTGAATGGCCCAAACCAGTAATGAACCAAACAGCGACTGAACCCAGTTAAAATTATTTTTTCTTTTCATTCCCCTTTTTTTCTTTTGGTATAGTTTTTCCCAGAATCAGTTCCTCCAACATGGTCTTCCATGAGGCAAATACAAGCTCCTCTGCACAAACAAAGGAGAAAGCAGCAGATGGAAGGGAAGGAACAACAGGGGTAGGGACAAGATGGGCCTCTGCCTTCAGCAGCCATGTCCATTGCATGTTCATGGAAATAAACCGGAGCAGCTCCAATCTCAAGCTGAATTAGGGGCCTGAAGACCAAAAAGCAAAGAAATATGAAGAAACAGACTGTCAGTGTGCAGAATGCACTGCAAATTTTTTCAAGTTGGATTATGATGATATTCAAGAATTAGAATTTTTTTTTTTCTCAGTGGAACTTCTAAGGTAGAGGCAGAAATTCTGAGTCCTAGCCAGTAACTGTAGTACAACTATTACTCCATTATAATGTGAAACTATGTGAATAACATGCGAAGAAAAGTCTACTCTAAATTCTCTGTGGCCTGCAAGTACCAATGCAACAGTTGGGAACAAAAGTTTTTGCGCTTGTAATTGCTACCTCTTGAATTTCTTAGATTATGCACAGAACAAGGAAAGAATCTGAAACCTGAAACATTAGATATTCCTGTGAGAGAAAGCCTCTTTCACATTTGCTGACTTTTTAAGGGCTGAAATGCTGGCACCATATGAGTTGTGTAAGTGTGACATGTCTTGAGCAATAGAAAACTGATATTGATAACAAAATATTCCAGCTAGACCAAATTAATAGAAGAAATATTACAAGAAACTATATTTTCCCTTAAATTACACCCTCCAAAAGATAAATAAAGTATAATTCTGTCTACCATAGGTCTAATGATATTTTCAGGATTGCTTCACATCTTTTTAATATCAATAGATACAAAAGGACATGTAATTAACATCTTTCCTTTCTCTTTTGAATGAAACCAGAAGCATCCTGACACACTTCAGGAACACAAAGCCAAATGATCTGTTTAGACTTGTTTGGGTTCAGCAAGGCATATTTTGAAGCTCAGTTTCTAATTAATGTGACAGTTGCATATCACACTTCAAGGCACTGTCCTAGTGGGTTTCAGTTCTCTGTGGATCATGGAGAATAAAAAAAAAAAAAAAAAGGTTGATATTCAGATGTTGAAAAGCGTTATATAATCTTTCGTTACAACTGACGTATGTCTTTCTACACATGCTGGGATTTGCATATAATTTAAAACAGGGTTCTTTAAACTAACAAGAACATAGAGAATGAAGGTTATATGGCCTTAGAACATAATTAGATAAAGATATAGAGATGGTTATATTGTGTAAAAAAAAAAAATAGTTAAATCTACAGTTAGGTTCTTATTATTGTCCATCAAAAAATATAGATGGGCAGAGCCCCAGAACGTTCCTCCCATTCCGAACAGACTGATTTATTACCAGACTGAATGCAATGTCACAGGTAGTATTGCTGTCCAAATCTCCAATCATAAAGGAGGATTTGTGCAATTTTGTGTAATTTTCACCGTGATTCTCCAGACTTCATTTTCCTTCTTGAGTAACCTGATATATTTGACCCTGCATTGATCAGGAGTTTTGGACTAGATGATCACTGGAGTTTCCTGCCAACCTCAACTATTCTGTGATTATGTAGTACTGCTGTTCAATGATTCTTTTAGTGAGTTTTTAGTTCAAAATTACAATAGCATTAACAGCTGGCTACGATCACCTCCATGCAATATCTGAGAAGTGGGGATAGCCAATGGATTTGCTGTAGTCAGTGACCTGGAAGGTGTGCAGTAGG
Source organism: Aramus guarauna (assembly GCA_013400195.1). Taxonomy (NCBI): domain Eukaryota; kingdom Metazoa; phylum Chordata; class Aves; order Gruiformes; family Aramidae; genus Aramus; species Aramus guarauna. The sequence continues at coordinate 4,956 of VXBL01003190.1, forward strand.
GCAGGACGACAGCACTAGAGAAAGTTCAGATCACTAGCCCATGTTTTGTGGGGGACTTCAATTTACTAGATGTGTCCTGAAAATGCAATACAGCACAGAGAAAACACTGTAGGAGGTTCCTGCACTGTGTGGAAGAGAACTTCCTGATACAGCTGGTGAGTGAGCCAACTAGGGAAGGCGCTCGTTGGGCCTGTTGTTTGCAAACAGAGAAGGACTTGTGGGTAATGTGACGATTGGAGGTCGTCTTGGGCATAGAGATCATGAAAAGATAGAGATTTTGATTCTCAGACAAGTACGGAGGGAGGTCAGCAGAACTGGATTTCCAGAGGGCAGACCTTGGCCTGTTTAGGACCTTGGTTGGTGGAGTCCCTTGGGAGGCAATCCTGAAGGGTAAAGGAGTCTGGGAAAACTGGACATTCTTCAGGAAGGAAATCTTAAAGGCATAGGAACAGGATGTCCCTATGTGCCAAAAGACAAGCCAGTGGGGAAGAAGATCAGCCTGGCTGAACAGAGAGCTTTGACTGGCACTCAGGAAAAAAAGGAGAGTGTATGGCCTTTGGAAGAAGGGACAGGCCACTCAGGAGGCCTGCAAGGATGTTGTTAGGCTATGCAGGGAGAAAATTAGAACGGCCAACGTCCAAATGGAAATTAATCTGGCTGCTGCCATAAAAGACAATAAAAACACTTCATATAATTACATTAGCAAGCAAGGGAGAGCTAAGGAGGATCTCCATCCTTTATTGGATGTAGGGGGAAACATAGTGACAAAGGATGAGGAAAAAGCTGAAGTACACAATGCCTTCTTTGCCTCTGTCTTTAATAGTAAGACCAGTTGTTCTCGGGGTACCCAATTGCCTGAGCTGGAAGACAGGGAGCAGAATGAGGCCTGCATAATCCAAGGGGAAATAATGGTTAGCGACCTGCTACACCACTTGGACACACACAAGGCTATGGGACTGGATGGGATCCACGCAAGGGTACTGAGGGAGGTGGTGGAAGTGCTCACCAAGCCACTTTCCATCACTTCTCCGCAATCCTGGCTAGCTGGGGAGGTCCTCGTAGTTGTCTGGAGGTTAGCCAATGTGACACCCATGTACAAGAAGGGCCAGGAGGAGGATGCAGGGAAGTACAGGTCTGTCAATCTGACCTCAGTGCTGGAGAAGGTTATGGAGCAGATCACGCTGAGTGCCAATACATGACATGTACAGGACAACCAGGCGATCAGGCCCAGTCAGCATGGGTGTATGAAAGGCAGGGCCTACTTGACTAACCTGATCTCCTTCTATGACAAGTCACCTACTTAGTGGATGACAGAAAGGCTGTGGATGTTGTCTCCCTTGACTTCAATAAGGCCTTTGACACCATTTCCCACAGCATTCTCCTGGAGAAATTGGTTGTGCATGACTTGGATGGACATACTCTTTGCTGGGTAGAAAATTGTCTTAAATGGTGCTCCCCAAGGCTCAGTAGTGGGGCCAGTTCTCTTGAACATCTTTATCAAAGACATGGATGAGGGGATTGGGTGCACCCTCAGTAAGTTTGCAGATGACATCAAGTTGGGTGGCTGTGTTGATCTGCTGGAGTTTAGGAGGGCTCTACAGAGGGATCTGGACAGGCTGGATTGATGGGCCAAGGCAAACTGTGTGAAATTCAACAAGGCTCAGTGCTGGGTCCTGCACTTGGGTCACAACAACCTCAGGTAATGCTCCAGGCTTGGGGCAGAGTGGCTGGAAAGCTGTGTGTTGGAAAAGGACCTGGGGGTGTTGGTCAACAACCAGCTGAATATGAGCCAGCAGTGTGCCCAGGTGGCCAACAGCATCCTGGCTTGTATCAGAAATAGTGTGGCCAGCAGGACTAGGGCAGTGATCCCTATACTTGCACTGATGAGGCCGCACCTCAAGTGCTGTGTTCAGTTTTCGGCCCCTCACTCCAAGAAAGACATTGAGGTGCTGGAGTATGTCCAAAGAACAGCAACAAAGCTGGTGAAGGGTCTGGAGCACAAGTCTTATGAGGAGCAGCTGAGGAAACTGAGGTTGTTTAGCCTGGAGAAAAGGAGGCTGAGGGGAGACCTTATCGCCCTCTACAACTACCTGAAAGAAGGTTGTAACCAGGTGGGAGGTTGGTCTCTTCTCCCAAGTAACAAATGATAGGATGAGAGGAAATGATCTCAAGTTGTGCCAGGGAGGATTGAGATTGGATATTAGGAAAAATTTCTTCAATGAAAGGGTTATCAATCATAGGAAGAGGCTTCCCTGGGAAGTGATTGAGTCACCATCACTGAAAGTATTTAAAAGACATGTAGGTGTGGTGTTTAGGGATATGGTCTAGTGGGACTCGGCACTGTTAGGCAGTTGGACTTGATGATCTTAAAGTTCTTTTCCAACCTAAACATGTGTGTGATTCTATGATTCTATGATTCTATGACACAGCGACCTCCAGCAGTGGGGACACCTCTCCCCACCTTGGGAGCAGTGTTCCCACATAGAGCAGTGTCTGGAGCATCCCTCTGCAATGTGAGCATGGGCCCTCTAGGCTGACCTGACAGCCAAGGATTACTCAAGAAGTGTGTTGACCCAGAGCTCCTTCACCACCCATGCCACTGAGGCCAGGAGAAGCATCGTGTGGGACACTCTGCCAGGGGCTTACACCAGTGCCATCCACAGTCAGCCTCACCATCATTCTGCATGTCTCCCTGTGCCACTGCCATGGGGGTTTAGAAGGGCATGTTTCTGCCAGCCAGAGCAGTGATTCAAATGGAAAGGCTATCTCTTGTTATGGGACAGGGAGAAAGGGGATGAACCTTAGTGACAGAGTCCACAGGTGGAGTTTCTGCAGAACTCCATCTTTATCTTTTTTTCTGAATGTCAACTTTTTAATGCCACCTTTGTTCTTTGTTAATTTTCAGCCTCTTTATCTTGAAGTTGGACCAGAAACTGAAGGCCCTGCAGCTCATTAGCTATGACAGCATTCTTGGAGCTCACGACTAATGTACAGCTTCTCCATTTCTGCTTGAATTTTGCTGAAAGATGACATAAGGCTGTAGCCCATTGTTAACAGAAAGCAAAAGGGGATGCTCCTCTAATCTTAGTCACCTAAGAGTTTGGCATCTAGCCTACGTTCTCCATTTTTGCCCCTTTATAGCTAGCGGAGAGAGTTAAGCACCTTTAGAAGGTTCTTTATAATCAGAAAAGTAACTTAAGAAAATTTGGAAAATAACTTTTTTAAAAATACTTTTCCCCTTCTCCATTGACAATGAAACCTGGACAACAAGCCTCAATTCTGGACAGTCAACCTGATGCTAAATAGGTAAAGTTTACCCAGCTAGGTGGGTATTCAAGTCACCTAACTTTCTGTATCTGTAGTATATATGTTGGGGTATTCATCCTGGACTTTTGATTTAATGGAGGAAAAACTAGGAACTTTTAAAGTTAAACTCATGTTAAAGTAGACAACTAAGATAACTCAAATGAGTCATTCTTATTTCAGTCCACTGGTTCAAAATAAATTATATAACTCAGATGCAGATATCTATAGTGTAGATTTCTAAAGATAGAGAAGTGAATTCAGTCCCAAAGTTTGATCAAATGAATCCCATTCTGATGTTATAGAGCAAGGATTCTTTGTAAGTTTTTTAGATAAACCTTCCACAAGCTAAGCTTCAGGTTTTTAAAAGAACTATTGATTGTGAAACTGCTATTTTCGTTAGAAAAATAAAAACCTCTTAGTTTTTCTCAGTGTCATCACTAGTTTTGATTTTTCTATTTGAGTTTGTGGCTCTTTCACATCCATAGTGGCTGCCTTGGTTTGTTTTCTTTAATCAAACTAAATAAAAACCTATAGACCCCCCCCCGCTACTTACAGCAAAACAGAACTCTTACAACTCAGAAGCATCTTTGTACTCCAGCAACACAATGAGTGGGATACAGTGGGAGCTGTGTATGACATCAGAGTTGACCAATACCAAACCTCAGCTGTGATCCATCCAAATGAGTTTTGAATAGAAAGCATGTTAAGAAATAAAACTTTTATTTACACATCTTACTAATCAACTTTGATAGGAAAAGGGAATTAAGGAAAAGAAAAGCACATGACTCTGTAATGGAAACAGTGATGAAATATTATGGTTTGTTGGTTGATTGGTTGGTTGGTTTTTATATGGTGCAATGTAGCAGTTATTGTATTAGGAACAGAGCTGCTCTACTGCAAGGTGTTTCTGAGTGGGATCCGTTCTTTTCCAGATCATGGGATCACCCAGAGTAGAGAACACACTATTATTTCCATGAACCCAATGGAGAACTTCTAGTACTTTTGTCTTGACAGAAGCATTTATGGCCTCTAACCTATGGACACATTTTTATTGGTAGAATGCATAGCATATTGTAGGAATGAACTATTTTACTGAAAATAGTCTATAACATGCTTATCTGTAAACTGATCAGACAGTGTTTGAATCAAGTTACTACTGGAAAGAAAAAAAATAACTTTTCTGTACAAATTGCTCCAGTTCCACCATTGCTAATACGTGGGTTGTTTTGGGTGGTTTGTTTGGTTTTTGTTTGTTTGTTTGTTTGTTTTTGTTTGTTTATTTTTTGTTTGGTTTTTTTGTTTGTTTGGTTTGTGTGTGTGTGTGTTAATTTACAGATATTGAAATAAATTGACTTTCGGTGCAATTTTACAAAACCCAAGCAAACTGAGACCACAAAAATTTACACAGAATTTGTTTCATGCATCACATAAGTGGGCATTTGTCAGTTTTAACTTTCTGGGAATTGGGGAGAAATTACTGAACAGCCTAGGATCTCACAGAAGATAAGTGCCTTTAGAGGGATTAAAAATCAGAAGTGTGCAGTGTGCAACCCTCTAAACAATCAATTTTAACCTGTGGGTTTTGTTCTGAAAGTTTAAATACACTAATAACTCTTTACCATGCAATATTATATAGAAGCCTCTAATCAAGCAACAGATATTTTTTCCAAAGCAGAAATTGCCACAGATGATGTTTGTGACTCTCCCACCTTTTGTTAACATACCCTTTTGTTTTGTTTTGTTGTTCGTTTGTTTGGGTTTTTCTTTTTCTTTTTCAGTTTTGAAAGAACCTGAGACAGATGGTTTAGCTAACTCCATAATCATGATGTAGAATCTACGTGTGTGGTTAGTAAGTGTCTGTGGACTGTTACTATACATAGTATATGTCCATGCATATAACCTGCAGACCATCTTTAAAAACAAAATAAAAATGAGATGTAGCAGAAGCATGAGCTACACCGAAAGGAAAATTGTACACCTTACTCCCAGTTCCCATAGCATTCTTTCTACTGCTACGTCCCACTACTCCTAAATATTGTTCTACTTCTCTTAGTAACCCCTTAGCTGTTTTCTCCCTTCTCTTTATTGTATATTTGGTTTTGTGAAGGTTTTCAGAGAATTTTTGTTTTTTAGGGTAGAGTACCTTTACAGGATTATGAGCTACCAAAGTGGAACTCAAATAGAGGAATACATAGACAAAACCTCATAAAAATACTCAAAGACATTTTATAGTAAAATGTTCTTTTCACTCTTCCCCATTCCTCATACCAATGTCTGAAAACTGCCCCACAATAATTTCATATTAAGAAGTTTCTTCAATTCAAAAAATGGATATTTAATCAGTTTTTTAAATTCACATTTGGGCACACAGAAGGAATGGGAGGAAAATCAAGCTGTGTCTAAGTATTGATCATGAAAAACTCTTGGATGTATTGCCCTCCTTTTTTTAAAATCCTGACAGTGATACATCTTTTAAAGAAAATTAACTTTCACCCAAAATCTTAAAAACATGGAAATATAAAGGTGAGGGGAAGATATATTTATTTTCTGCCTTAGATTATCTACAACACTGTCTGTAAAATATGTTAATATACATCTTTTCCTTCTGTGTTCAGTAGGTCCAAATAAATACTTTTTAATACAGCTGTGATGGTCTTGGTGAATTGAATTATGAGTAAATGCCATTCATATCTTTGCCTTCAACTCTCATACCATTATCAAATCTTGAAAATGACATAATATTCTATATCAGTTCTACATCTATATGAAAACCTGGAGATTTGAAAGTCTAATATTGTCATATATTTAGGAAGATTTCTGAATGACTATGGCTGAAATAATTGCAAAGTTCATGTTTGTCATCATAAAATTTTTATTTTAGAGTCTGTCATCAAGCCAAAAAAGTTCAAGCACAGAATCACAGACTATTTGAGGTTTGCTGAAGGAGAGGATTGCTGGTGATCTAGTTCAACTCTCCTACTCAAAGTAGTGTCAGCTGGAGTAGGCTGCCCAGCACTGAGTACTGTTCTACAAACATATTTTATAATATGGATTTTGTCCTTTCAACTTTTTTTTCTTTTTTTTTTACATCAGACATGTAATGCTTCTCTTGAAATCTCATGCTGTTCCCCAAACCTCCACAAAACAACATATAAGATGGAGTTATAGCAGGATCTGACAATTAAACTTCTTGATATAACAGATTTTATATTTTTACATCATTCTTGAAAAGCTACCTTTAGTCTTTAACAACTAATTTTGCAAGTTCAGTTTGATATCTAAAAATTTAGTTAACAGTCCTTCCATTTTCTGGCCTGGTATCCTATTGTCCACGCACAGGAACTCTCCAATGCGCTGATAATCAAGTGAACTAGATTCACTCCATCGTCTCCTCCTATCCTCCCTTATTACACTGTGTGGGTGAGGTTTTTTTGATCAGATAGAGTGAATGAAAACATACTTGAACCAAAACAATTCTGGAGTTTTGGTACCTTTTCCTCTTTTTCTTCTTTTTTTCTTTTTTTTTCTTTTACTTTTTCTTTTTTCCTGTTGTAGCCCACAAGTTCTGAGGTTTCTATTGATATTTCTATGATTAATGCTTGACTGCAAAACATTTCACAAATTAGCTTTTCATTATTATTATTATTATGATCATTTTGTCTATACACAATATGCTTGAGGTACCTGCCTCTTTCCTTGCATTTCCTTTTAGCTCACTGCCACAGACTTGTTGATGAAGAAACTGAAGCATGATGCTTATGAGACATGAAATTTCCACAATAAAAGATACCCTCTTCTCTTTCTTGCAAAACAGTAGTTCTGTGCTATTGCTGTTAATTTGCATGACAAAAGCTGATATTTCTGTCTGTATTTTGAGTGCACCAAATATTCCTGTTCAGATCCTTTGACAAATCAGCCAATTTTGTTTCATTGACCTTGAGAGTTTATATGTTTCATGAAATATATTGTACATCATCCTCTTCCGTGAAGAATCTGCAAATCATTTCCGTGAGCAGGAACTAAGAAAGCATTAGATCTATCATAAGACTTTGATATCAGTATAGTTACATCGTAGTATTATCAGATAAGACAAGAAATGTAGTCTAAATATGACAATCATGACAGTTTAAGCAGTGTACCTTTGGAAAAAATCAACACATGCTTGCTACTAAGTTTGCCTATATCGATGGCTTTAATGGCGTTTTGCAGAGGGACCTCAAATTGAGGAGTTATTTAAGGACAGATTTCCAAAAATATGACACAGTTTCTTAGCTAAAAAGGAGATCAGTTATCAGTACTGATGTCTCTCTCTCCTATAATCTTCAAACTTAACAGACGTGTAAAACTTCTGAAAATTTGGCCTTAGGTTTCTTATAGCGGATTATGATTTCATTTAGAATCATAGAATCACAGAATGATTTGCGTTGGAAGAAACCTCAAAGCCCACCTAGTTCCAGTCCCGCTGCCACGGGCAGGGACACCCTCCACTAGCCCAGGTTGCCCAAAGCCCAATCCAACCTGGCCTTCCAGGGATGGGGCCTCCACAACCTCTCTGGGCAACCTGTGCCAGTGCCCTACCACCGTTACAGTAAAGAATTTCCTCCTGACATCTAATCCAAATCTATCCTCTTTTAGTTTAAAGCCATTACCCTTGTCCTGTCACTACACTACCTGATAAAAAGTCCCTCTCCATCTTTCCTCTAGGTCCCCTTTAGGTACTGGAAGGCTGCAATAAGGTCTCCACAGAGCCTTCTCTGCTCCAGGCTGAACAACCTCAACTCTCTCAGCTTGTCTTCATAGCAGAGGTACTCAAGCCCTCTGATCATCTCTGTGGCCCTCCTCTGGACTCACTTCAACTGCTCTATGTCTTTCTTGTATTGGGGANCCCATCCAGCCTGACCTTGAATACTTCCAGGGAGAGGCCATCTATAACTTCTCTGGGTAACCTGCTCCACTGCCTCACTGCCCTTATAGTGAAGAGTTTCTTCCACCCTATCACTCCGTGCCCTTGTAAACAGTCCCTCTCCAGCTTTCTTGTAAGCCACTTCAGATATTGGAAGGCTGCAACAAGTTTGCCCCGGAGCCTTCTCTTCTCCAGGCTGAACAAGCCCAACTCTCTCAGCCTGTCTCCATAGCAGAGGTGCTCCAGCCCTCTGATCATCTGCATGGCCCTCCACTGGACTCACTCCAACAGCTACACACAAAGACACAAGAGCCAGGGATCCCCCTATTGAGAATTCGTGGATTACAGAAAACTCTGTTGCTGTTAGACAGGGTCTAATTCAAAGTTTACAATGTTTTATTAATGATAAATTTTGAATAGGCATTTTCCAAAGAAACTCAAGAAAAATTCTGGATCAAGTGATTCTTTTGATGTGAGTGTGGTTCATGATGGGCTATATGTGCAAGAGCTTTTATTTGCAAAGCTGAGTTAAATAAAATTGAATGTTAAACAATGCCATAGAGGTAATACACTGGCATAGATCTAGAACATCAGCACTTGTAGAGCAATAAAATCATACTTACCCACAAAGCAGAAACATCTGTTGCCATGGAAAGTTGTCAGACACTAATTGTGCTCTCAAACTTTCTCTCCCTGAGGATAGATTAGATAATTCATAACTTTTTACCATTGATTTCTCTTGACAGAGAACAACCAGGTGCACAGAATATTTGTAAATACCACACTGCCTTACTACCCAGCAGTTTACTCTGCAATAATATTCACTTCCTATACAGTACCATTCATCAGCATCCGTAGATCTCAAAATAGTTGAAAAATAAGATGAATGTTACCATGGCTGTTATAAAGCTGGAGAAAAGAGGTGTGATAGATTAGAAACTACCTCATAACTGGGAAATAGAACTGTAGTCATCTGAATTCTGCCTACTGGAAAACACTGTGAAGTAAAAAACGGTTAACTAAGCAAGCAACTAAACCAAAACAGTGATAGGAAGTCTTCTTTTAATTGTTGAAGAAATTTTCCACACTAGGTCTTAACTCATCTGACTTAAAGATCATCCCTTCTGTCGCAGGATGTGGCTATGTAGTTCATGAAACCTCCAGAAAGCCATTGGCACATGAGATTATTAACTCAAAATAATATAAAAATAAATGATATTGCAATTTTAATAACACATCTGGCTGATAAGTTCTTAGAATTTTTGCTGTCAGACAAAGAAAATAGGTGCTAATTTAAAAATAAGTTCAGGAGAACTTTACCTGTCATATCAGATTTTAGATATCTGATTTAGAAAAAAGACTTTGTTTTGTTCAATGAATTAGATCAGAGCTTCCACCTCCCACTTCTCAGAGAAAGTTCTTTTTCATCAAGCCTGCTTCATTGTATTGCCACCTACATAAAATGTATTTGGAGAGTTTAATACAAGACTGCATGCCTACTAGTAAATATATATATTGCCTGCAATATTCTTTTATGTTTCATTATGTTTTTTTCACAAGTCCGATAAAATATCTGCAATCTTTTTTTTTTTTTTTTTCAAAATTTAGAAGTACATATTTTAGATCAGAAAACAGAAGGTAGGAAACTGAGCAGTAGACTGTGTTTCATATGTGAGATTTGATATGTAGAGTTTGAAATGTAGGATAGGTTTATGCTCCTTGGCCAAAAAAACCCAAACCACCAACCCCAAAACCAACCAACCAACCAACCAAGACACTGCATTGCTCTTTTAGGGGAGCAGTCACCACTGATTTAATTCACCTTTTGTTTAAATCAATAAGCAACACCCTGCTGACACTGAAGTGAACAGACTAGGACATTTTTTGGCTCTTTTGAAAGCCACAGCTTCTGACATTTACTCTGTCTTACTCATATTTTCAATACCAAAATAGTGAATGTAAAGAGAAAACTTTCAATAAAGATAAATTTAGATGAATTCTAAATACAGAATTGGCCAAAATACAGTGCTATGTCCCACTGAAGTGTATAGTATGTATATAAAAAGCACAGGTGATGGTCTTGCTGCGTGTGCTACACTTGAACCGTTAACAGCCATAAAAGGTGATTTTACTCCAGACTTTGAGGACTTCCAGGGATTGGAAGTTTAAATAAGAAATAAAGAATCCCAAACCATGCCCAACCTTACCAGAAATTACTTATTATTACTCAGTTGTTAACAAAATAAATTGAATTAAATTTCTCCCCATGTGTAAGTATACAAAAAAAAGAAAATCAAAAGGATAAAATTTGTCTGTTTTCTTTTCAAATCCTCACTTAGTCAGTAGTTATTGTAGATAATTTTAATTGAAATATCTAGGCAAATTCCAAGATGAGGGGAAACAGAACTAGGTAGTAACAATATATACCAATTCTGGGTAGGAAACAATTTGGGGAAATTTTATAAATTATTTTAACCATAGAATCATAGAATAGTTTGGGTTGGAAGGTACCTCAAAGCCCATCTAGTTCCAACTGCCTGCCATGGGCAGGGACACCCTCCACTAGACCACATTGCCCAAAGCCCCATCCAACCTGGCCTTGAACACTGCCAGGGAGCCAGGGGCAGCCACAGTTTCTCTGGGCAACCTGTGCCAGGGCCTCATCATCCTCACAGGGCAGAATTTCTGTCTAATATCTAATCTAAATCGACCCTCCTTCAGCTTAAACCCATTACCCCTTGTCCTGTCACTACACTCCCTGATAAACAGTCCCTCTCCAGCTTTCCTGTAGGCCCCTTCAGGTACTGGAAGGCTGCAATTAGATCTCCCTGGAGCCTTCTCTTCTCCAGGCTGAACAATGCCAACTCTCTCAGCCTGTCCTCACAGGAGAGGTACTCCAGCCCTCTGATCAGCTTTGTGGCCTCCTCTGGACTTTCTCCAACAGCTCCATGTCNTACCAACCCCTGAGGAATACCACGCATCATAGTTCTCCACTTGGACATTGAGCCGTTGACCACAACTCTTTGAGTGCGTCCATCCAGCCAGTTCCTTATCCACCAAATGCTCCATCCAAGAAAGAAAGAAGAAAGAAATTAATTTTTTTGTCGAGTTCTGTGAGCAGTTTTCTTTGGCCAAAACTGTCTTGACTGATGTTAGAAGCTAAATAGGATCCAGTTCTGTTCCATAATTCTGTGGGGCTTTCTGAAATTCCCAGATTTTGTAGGCAAAAACCCAGTAGTTGTAGCATGGCAAAACCCTTCGTGAGCTTAATCAGTGAACTAGAAAACTTCATTAATTCCTGCTGTCATCAGTAAGCGGATTGATTAGAAATAAAGCATGGATTTATACTGAAATATGTAACCAGATTGATTTTGCCTGTGGAAAAAACCCAGTTAAACATGTGATAAGAACTATATGTTAATCTGTAAACTGTCAAATATAAGTCAAGAAAGTGACATATATCGGGAGAAGGGAAAGGTGTCTGCTGGACTTTAGACTGTATCTTTGAATAGTGATGCGTCTTTCAGAAATCATAGCATCAAAGGTACCACCAGTTAGAAAAAGCTGATCCTTTTTCTAAAGTACATGGCACAAATTGGCACAAAATCTATCATGATAATTCCATGGAAAGTTATGGCATTGTGGGCTATGATTATAGAAAACTCTGATCTGCTTGGCACTAGTGCTTTTCAAAACATAAGGACCTATTACTTTACGTCAAGAGCACAAAGTAATAATACATAATGACAGACAGCCTCCTCAATGACAACTTCAATCTTAAAACACTGGTTTATCAAATGTGGATTTTGAAGATATTCAAGCATAGTTCTAATACAAAGTTATTGTTGAGTTCTTGCATATGTTGCTTTACCATTTCTTAATCTTGGGAAATTGGACAATGACCTAAACAAACAGCCATACATAAAAGTCTTTGTAAAATGTGCTATGCACCCATAATCGGTTCTTCATGAAAGAATACACATTGTCATCTTTTTATATTATTATATTTCCCTTTAATCTTGAAGAATGAGTAGAGTAACTGGTTGGATTCATCTGCCTAACAGCACAAATGGGAAGCGGTCCTTGTTTCATGTCTCTCTTGATAATGAGTGCTCTCTTACTGCAGAGAAAAGAACTCTTTGATATTCCATCCACTCTTCAGAAACCTCCTGCCTGCTCATGCATCACTCATAGGAACACTGTCAAGCCCTCCAGGCAAGGATTGCTCATTCTCCTTGCTGTTTTCATTCTCTAAATGATTTGCAATGTAAATAAACCAGAACAGATTAATAGATTGTGAGGCATAGAGAGAAGAAAGAGAAGGGAAGAGAGATATTTGGACTTGGTATGTGATTTTGCCTTTACAGCAAAGATTTTAGAGCCTAGATTATAGAATAATAACTGGAAAGAAATCCAGAAGACAAAGACAAGGATCCCTACCTGTATTCACAGCATCTCCCATCCACCTAATCTCTGCATTCACATATCAGGATTGTGCAGCATATGATGATTTGCATCAGATACTTCTTTTATTCATAGTTTAAATGCATTATAATTAATAAATAAACTGTGTAATGGCGAAGAGAAAATATAGTAGAAGGGATCATTGTGTTCTTCCTGGCATGTGTCTGCTCTGTAGATAGCACCAAAATGGGCAATTTGCAACTTTTATTGAGACAAAGCTGTGAATGCACCATGTTCATGACATCACAGATAGTGGTACTTCACATACAATGAAACGGAAACACTCCAAAGTATTTCAGTAATGATGGTTTTGGGGTTCAGTTGTGATTAATCCCTGTTAAACAAAAACATTACCTCACTAGGGACAGGGCCTTTCTGTTGAGAAGGGTCTGATCTTAGAGAATTTTGCTATGTGGGTGTTGGTTTCCTCATAAAACCTCATTCTCTTTACTTGTTTGCTAGGGAAAATAAATAGATAGATAGATAGATAGATAGATAGATAGATAGATAGATAGAATGAAAAAGGTATCAAACACAATTCTCCTCTATCCATAGTGTCTACTTTCTCCTGAATCCCTGGGCACTTTCTTTTCTTTTACTTGAACTATCCTATATTTAATATGGAGCAGATGTGGTATCTAAAGAGTGTGAGATTATGGGTAAGGGCAAGGCAGAAAAGAAATGTAAAGCTAAAACTGTTTCAGAGTGGTGCATTTTATGCAGCTGGAGAAGAGAAATAGTAGCATTTATCCATGAGAACGGTGTAGGATCATAAAATCGCTTGGATTTGAAAGCATCTCAGGAGGTATCTAGGTGAGCCCCCTACTCAAAGAAGGGTTGTCTGGACCAGGGTGCTCAAAACATTGTCTTGTTGGAACTTGAAAATATCCAGGGATGGATATTGTGTTCACTAATGGGTACAAATAGCCCTTACAGGGCCCAGCTTCACTGGGGGCCTCCACCCACACACCTTGCCCATAGTCCCAGAAGCTCCATAGCATCTTTGCCAGGCCCTGCCAGAAGTGTGTTGTAGGTATGTCTGTGTTCAGATCCCTCACAGCCATGCCCATGCTTGGCCATGGTCCCATCTGATCCAGACTCTGACCTCTGGATTGACTTCATGGACTGATCTTGGACCTGTCTTATCAGGATGAATTTGCCTAGGCTCTTGATTGTACCTAGTAGCATCTCCAAATCTGCCCTTATCACTTCCTGCGGGCTGGGATGGGCCCTGGCTGATAAGATCCCAGCCCTTGGTGCACCCTGACATGGACAAATCAATTTATCTTGCATAGCATCATTCATCTAGATGGAAGTAAAATCTAGTGTAAAGGAAAGCACAACTAGAAGCAGAATTGGAAAAATAATTACAATTCTGTAAAGCTGAATCTCTTGTTTGATTCATTGTTAAAAAATGAATTTCCCTTTTCTTGGAGGTCAGCAGAAATCTACCAATTTTCTCTGAAGAAACCAAAGAATTTCCAGTAGAGGAGACTGTAACAGCACATGTCCATGCTTTAGTGTGTCTCGTGGGACCGCTCTCACACTGACTCAACATGTGTGGGAGTCAACCAGGTAACAATACAAAATTAGTCATCTGTTGTCTTGGTAACAGTTAAAAGTTGGAATAATGAGATGTTAGGTACGTGACACTTGACAGGATATTGTCTATAGAAACTGGCCTGGCCTGACCCTGTGAGATTTATGGCCAATGAGATCTCTACAGAATCTTGATTTTAACCATGAAGCTTTAAAAAAATTAAACAAAGTCGTTCAGGGGACTATCTCAAATACACAAGGCATTGGAAAAATTTGTATATCAGGGATAAAGTGACCAAACTGCAAGCAGAATTCCTGTTTTCATGGTATTAATGAGCCACTACATTAATTATGTCAGAATCTGCAGGAAGATTTGGAAACAGAAATAAACTGTGGGAAGGAAGACAGCCACAAGTGAGAGACATGAGGGAGGCACAAGCAGAAAAAATGGAGTTGCTACAGCACTTAAATTATCTGCTGTTTTGATATAAATACTTGTGGCTAGTTTGTGGGAAAGGAATCCATTAGTTGTATTTTTTCCAAGGAGTACAACTTTCTACTACTTCAAAAGCATTAACATTATATTTGGTGACTAGTAAAAAGCTCACACAGGACCTTCTTTAAATTGAGTGTTATTATTTATACATACAGCAAGCAAGCATAAGTGGCTTCTGAGGCTTTGGTCTAGTGGAAACAGCAGCTATTACCCATTATTCTGACTGGGAACATGAACAGAAGCAGTTTCTAGAAAAGCTATCTTTTAGTTTCAAATGCAACCAGCAGGAATGAAATCGGCTTGCTTTAGAGAACAGGGAGACTGCTGATTTTAAGCAGCAGAAGAAAATGCCAAAGCAGCTTAAATCAAGAAAAAAACCACCTTTATTGCCAATGGATTCAGTACATTGAGAATAATGGAGAAGGGCATACATTTTCAGGGAAAGCCACCTCCTTGAGTTTTGTTAAAAAGGACAAACTTTTGACCTCTGTCAAAGAAGAAATTCAGTAGTTGCATTGGGTCTGGCTGAGATAGAGTTAATTTTCCCCACAGCAGCCCTCCCAGTGCTGTGCTGTGTATTGGTGCCCAGCAAGGTGCTGGTGTTTGGCTACTGCTGAGCAGTGCTGGCACACACCAAGGCTGTCTCTCCAACGTTCCCCCTCACCGGGAGCTGGGGGTGGGCAAGATCTTGGGAGGGGACACAGCCAGGACAGCTGACCCAGGCTGGCCAAAGGGATGTTCTGTACCGTGTGACATCTGCTCAGCAGTAATAGCTAAGAGAAAGGAGGTGGAAGGTGGGGATGGGGGCATTTGTTATTTACAACGTTTGTCTTCCGGAGCAACCTCTATGCTCACTGAAGCTCTCCTTCCCAGGAAGTGGCTGGACATCACCTGCTGATGGGAATAAATCTTCTGGTTTTCCTTTGCTTCTGCATACAACCTTTGCTTTTCCTTGTTAAACTGCCTTTTTCTTGATCCACAATTGTTTTCCATCTTATTTTTATCCCCCATCTGTCCAGCTGGGTAGAGGAGTGATAGAGTAACTCAATGGGCACCTGGTGTTCAGCCAGGGTCAACCCACCACAATAGTGAGGAATGAAAGTGGAAAAGAAAACTTCATCTAACTTAAATAAGTTAGAAATATGTCATCTTTGGAGATCTTGTTTATGATTCTTTGCCCCACCAGGCTAGTCTAAACCAGTTGAGAACAAAATTATCTGTCACAGGAAAACAGTTCCTTAAAGACATGGTTAAAAATAATTTTAATTCATAAGCTAATTAAGATTTGTATTTTTAAATTCTCAGGAGGCTCATCCAGTGTTCAGAGAACACACACTATGATTTTAGTGTGGATATTCTCTATATTTGTGCCTAATGAAGTAGGTGAAGCTTTGTGAGAAGAATTAAATTCACATATGTTATCATGATCACAGTCTATACTGTGTTCTGCCAGCTCATACACAGGAACACATCTAATCCAGTGTCTTCTTTATTATTCATTAATGGTCTCTTAAATATTTTTTTATCTATTTTTATCTGTTTAATGGCATTGTGATGACACAAAAGGATATGTTACTTACATCCAGAAGAGCAATCTAAATATATCACAATTATCTTTATCAATCACATTTCCAAAAGCCCTATGAAGTTTGCTTGATGACTTATTTTCTAACATATTATGCAGACTGACATTGACTAGACAAGATTTCTGTTCCAGTGACTTCTTTTTTTAGAAAGCATTTTAGACTAGTCAGTCTGTAATTGCTCAAATCATCCCACTTGATCTTTTAAAAATATATAGAAAGATGCTTTTCTTTCAATTCACCTCAATAAATTAGCATTACAGTTCCAGATTCTTTTACAAAAGTATTGGTTTTAGTTATCTGTAAAACCAGTGTTCCAGTGTATAACATTAGTAGACATATTTTAGCATTTTCTTTAGCTAACACTGGAACAAAATTAAATGATTCAACTCACATGAAATCCTTACCCACCCTCCTGACATTGTGTCAAACACACAATGAAATAAATGTTTCTGCCTTCTCATTGTCTTGTCCCCTTCAGCTAGCAATGAATGTAGGCCATTGCTAGGATTCATTTGGCTCCTGTTATGGTTAAAAGATGGACATTTTATTCTTTATCACATGATTCATCATGGACTTTTCCAGAAATATTATTCATATTCTGCATAATTTCCCTGCTTTGCTTAACTTTTCGTATACAATTCAGTGTGATCAACTTCCATCTTTTCCCCTTATTTCAAAATTATGTGGGTAATTTCCTCTGAAGGACAGGTAACACCTCAAATAACATAACCTTTTTTGTAACTACTTCATTAGACTATTTATTAAAGCATTTTTAGTACCTACATTTGTATAAATTGGTCTATTAAAAGAGAGTAGGACCCTCTTAGAGTGGAACAGTCACACATAAATACATATTTACTTCAATTCTGACCAATTTACTGTGTAACAAGGACATCCTACATCCTTTGCTTTTATATGCCTCTTAGATAGAAGCAACATTTAGAAAAGAAAAATAACATTTCCACTTCCATGTCCTGCAGTTTGAAAGATTATGAATGGCATTCATTTTGCCAAACACACACATAAGCAGCAGATCTAGAGATACCAGGCTGTGAAGCAGCCGTTTCCTCTAGGTCATGATTCATATCATCCTGATGTTGGCATCTAAAATAGACCAGATGAATTATGTCTTAATTTGCTTATTTATTCTGCATTGATTGTAAAGGGAGACCAAGATGGCTGACAACTTTGTATTTCATGGGAATCTTATCATTTTTGTACATTCATCCATCACAAATCAACGGAAGAAAAAAAAAAAAAAGAGCTCATTTTAAAATCTAAGAGTTTAATGCGTACTCTAATCTCTAGGAGGCTATGACTGATCATGATAAGGTGCACTTAAAACATGAATAGAATGAATATGCATATACATAATATAATTACTTTTATTGTATTCTTAAAAGTCAGTGTTTAAACATGAAGTATTGGTAGGCTGATTGGTGCAAAATTGCCAATAAGAAAGAAAAAGAATTACTTATTTATGCTGAGAGAAGTGAATTTACTGCTGGTGCAAGTAGGCAGAGTTTTGTTTGAGTCACTGAACAGGATTGTTCTAAAAAAAGAAAACCTCTGGAAAGCTTTAATAATTTTTGTCCTGTAGTTCTCAGGGAAGGATTAAGCTATAAATTCAATTTAATTTTAATTGCTTTAGGTCTCTAAGGAACCAACACATAACAAATGGAGTCCCAGAGGTGAAAGTACTGAATTGGTCCTAGCATTATGTTTAAATGAAACACACAAAAAACTTGCTAATTAGCAGGGGCAGAAACTGAAATTATTTAGGATTTTATTTAATCTGAGGCAAATAGCTTTGAATATAACAATTATCTAATTATACTGTTTTAATACTGTGGAGATTTTTACACTTGTATATGAAGAGGAACCGAATACTTAGAACAAGGAGTAAATTCTTTATTTCCACTAGACCAAATACGTTATCATCTGCTTGACCTATGGCACAGCAATTAAGGATGCAGAGCTCAATTGTCTAGAGAGATTATACAGAATTCATTCATTGAGCTGGAAATGTTTAATTAACACACGAATCATAAAAAGAACATACATTGTTATGGTTTTGTGGAGTTCTATACAACCTTAAGAGAATATACTAATTCAAAACAACAAAATAATAACCACCTTGGCAAATCCATCTGCTGTCTGGTCAATCTTCACAGCTTTCCTGTATATGGGATTGGGTGAAGCTTACCAGTGAGCAGAAATTTAGGAATTCTCCATCAAGATCCAGATTTTCAGATATTTTTGATTTAAATGGGAGTGAAGTGTTACTGAGCATCTGATCCCACCATCAGTATCATGATATAAGAATGGAGTAGGAAGTGGAATTGTGCATGATCATGTTAATAGAGCACTTTAAGTATCACCCTGTAATACCCTTCCTGCCAAACAGCAGTAATTTGATGGCTACCGATCAACATCCATTCCTGTGTCACTTGGATCTACCTTTCCTTCACATCCTTTGGTTCTTCACATCAACTTTAGGTTCATATGTGGAGGTTTTTTACAGATTTACAGTGCACTTTGACAATTAAAAACCAAAATATTTTTAGTGGTAAATATTTAAAGTGGACATGGTCAATGATAGAGGAATTTCTGGCTGAAAGAGATAGTGAACCAGCTCAGGTTCTTAGAGTGTATACATCTGACATGATATTGTCAGATCTCACAATTCTATCAGAGATTTCATGGCTGAAAATGCTCAAGGATTAACAGCTGAAACATAGGCATTTTGTAGATGATATGAAAGTGGGAGGAGGGAGAGAAACGCAAGGAGGTAATGATAACATTACCTCCTTGATGTATGGTAATGATGTATGGAGGAGTGAGAGGTATCACAAATGACACCAGAACTATATGTCTGTTGAGAGAGAGAGGCTGGTGGAGTTATAAAAACAGTGGAAAGGGGCGGGGGTGGGAACTGACCAAAACCCAACAAAAAAAAAATTCATTTTGAAAGACTGATAAGAAAAGAAGCAGGAGAAGTTGAAGAGATTTAGCCAAAATAGTACTTGAAACTGTGTTATCAGAAGAGAGTGCTAGTGCACCTGTGGACAGTATTTCAGAAAACAAAGTATTTAGGCAAGGGATGAGTCCTGAGGGCTAGTGATAAAAATCATAAGGTGATATAGGCAGAAAGAAGGGCTAACGAGCCTGGCACACAAGCGAAGGAACACAGTTTTGAACTGATCTGGCCAGTGGATGAGGAACATTGAATTTCACTGTTTTGCTTTGCCTCTCCGTTTCTCCTGTGATGTCAGCTGGGGTTATTTATGCTCCTAAGGAAGTACATAGACATGTAAAGTGATTTTCAGAGTCTTATAGACTATAATTTTTATTGTCTGTTTGACCATCTCCTTTTCACAATCATAAGCAATATAAAAGTGACACCAGAGTCACAAAGAAATACGTTCTGCAAGGAGGTCAGTAGGAGATCCCATCGGTTTGCTTTAGGAGAAAATCTAACTCAGAATATTAGAGGCTTTAAAGCAACTGTGGGAAGACAGAGTTGAGCATGTCTTTTGATCCAGATCTTCTCTGTGTAGAAGAACCCATCGTCATTTAAGGCCATCAATTATTTGACTCACTTTTATTTCAGTAGCAGCTAAGCCTTGAGATATTTAACCAAAATACTATTAAACCTATTGTAATTAATATGAATGTATTGTTTAGGTATCTCAAGGGAGTGAAAAGCCAGAGAAATCCAGAGAGCTTGCCAACAGAAAGCACGATGTTGGCTAACAAGGAGACAGTAGAAAGCAGAGTCCAGAATGCAGCGTCCAAAATACCTTCATTTAGAAGACAAAAATGTTTTGGGAGAAGTCAGCATGACTAAGCGGTACAGCAGACTGAGACAGGTTGGAGGCATTAAAAATTTACCGTTGGCTAGCCTCCAGAGGAGTTTCATGACTGTCACTAAGGGTAGAATTTGGCTTACTCTTTGTACAACGCAAACTTTTCCTAATTACACTGCATATGCTGCTTGCTACTTTTTCTTTTATCTTTTCTATGCTTCACACTGATTTGTCACTGTGTAAAGGACTTTTTTTCCCCTTCCTGTTAAAAAGCATAAGTGAAAACGGCATGTCTGCTACACATACTTAGTCGCACGAGTGACTGACTTGCTTCAGTAGCATGAATTTGTTTTCATCTCTCTTAAGTAATTACTTGCCAATAAAGCTGTTCCTTCATTACTTTAGAAACCTTTCTGGTGTCTTCTGAGCATTGCCTGCATCTCAGGCATATGGCCTTTTCTCTGTAGATGCCCCCAGCTTCATCTATTATTGTTACTTTAGGAGACATCAGTTCTTAATCAAGAGGATGCTGTGTAAGGCCGTGTGGGTTTGTACTTTTTCAGTCAATCCCAACAGCTGCATGCACAAACATAAATTAAACAATTAAGAATCTGAGGAGATTATAATGGCTGCAATTAACTTCCAACCTATTTAATAAAATGGGTGTTTCCAAAGAAGGGTCATATAAAAGGAACAGATTGCATGCAGTTATAAAAAAACCCAAACCTACTTTGCTGCTCATATCCAGAGGGTGGCAAAAGAAAAGTTTGCTTTAATGTGATTCCAAGGAGACCACAGGAAAAGTAGGGAGCAATTTGATTTATATTGGGCTATGTTTTCACTTTGAGTAGAAACTGCTAAATAATGTGGTGGAATAGATACAAAGACATCCTTGGATATGTGTTTACTGCATGGAAGCAGCCTTAATTGGGTAAAATATCCTTTGATATCATTAGCATATTCTAGCTTATTTTAAAGCTTTTTGAAATGCCTAATCTCATCCTATTTCTTTCTATTTTTGTCACAAAGATTTCTGGTCTTAAACTAATGAAGAAAGAATTTAAATTTCTATTTCTCTAATGATTTCAGTAATCTGTTATGCATACAGGTAAATCTGCATTTATAGACCATGTTCCAGCATGAATGTAAATCCTCATCTTTATTGGTCAATTGACTAGTGAAAACTGTTTAAATACTGAATTACTTCATCTCACACTATTCAGTTCATAACATTTGTAGAGATGCTAAGTATAAAATAGTGTACCTATCACAGTGCAGGAGTCAGATAATTAAACCTTTGAGAAACCAGCAGAAGTTTCAGGAGGGCAAGGTGTAAATTCCTAACGGTGCTAATGCCAGAGCCATACATAAATTGAGCTGGAGTCAATGAAAGACAGACTGACTAGCCAGATTGAATGAAAGCCAAACGCATAGCCAGATTCTCTGATGATAGGATTTGATAAAATTCCAATAAACCCAGTGAAATTATGCTCACATATAGGAAGAGGGTAGCTGACCCAAAACAGCAAATTTTGGAAGGAAAGAAAATTTAGAAACGTTTTATAAATGTAGCAGAAAAAAGACCTAGTCTTATTTATGGTTACAAATTACCGTGATTACTTAGGAGGATTACAGACATCATTAATACTTAGCAAAAAACCCCAGCGGTTTGGCATTGACAATTCTGTACACATCAGCATTAATGTTCTTTAGCTGGTGGAGATAGCAACAGAGTGGTATAGGTTATCTGCTACAAAGATTGTAAGAACTAAATGTTCTCTTCTTGCTAATACGTGTTGGAAAATACAGACCCACAAAAAAAGTCATAACCTTATAAAAGAGTTTGTAACGTCCCTTTATGTTCAGCCAAGCTGACAAACAGCCACCTCCATGTGACTGAGGACAGCAAGTGAAATCCTCACTGACCACTACCAGTAGGTACATTAATGCCCAAGACCCCTGCAACACATTCACTGCACATGTTTTTCCAGCACAAAAAACAAAACAAACAAACAAACAAACAAAATCTGCTTCAAACAACTCTAATGTGAAAAGAAGAGTTGGAGCACATAGTTTCACAAGTTCTCACCACTCGTCTGATGAATGAAATCTCAGAGGAGCTGAATGTCAGGACTCCCGTGTGCTGCTTTTTGTGTTCAGCTTGAATTGCTGCATGACTCTCTGCAACTTTTGGGATAGCCAGGGAAATCCCTGTTGAGGACTACTCTGCAAATGCAGCATGAGTTCTGGTCTAGTGTGTTCTTCCTGCACTGATATGTTGTGGTGCTGGGAGTGGTGCTAGTAGTTGTACTGCTTTTGCTTAATGCAAGAGAGAAATAGGACCTGTAAAGATTTTACTGGGGACTGTAAAGCTCTGGTGGGAATGAACAGGGCACCAGGAAGTTAAAGCCAAGGTTTTCAATGGTATTCACTAGACTCTGATGTGTGAGTTTTCTTAAGCTCAATATCTTATAAATCTACTCTCAGACTAAGACTCCAGATCATCAGAAAGTAATTAACTCCCAACAACGAGCGTAAATCCCAAGCTACAGTTTGGCATATTTTCTTTGCTGGTAACAGACAGCATTTAACTATTTGTTGGCCTCTTCTTTTGCTTCAGCTTTCTTTTGGTTTGGTAGGTTACAACCATTCTGCTGTTTCTGCATCCTCCCCTTGTAAAATGCAATGGAGTACACATTTTTCTGTGTCTTGAGTCCTACTACTATTCATAAACACATTGCTTTCCAACTCAATAACAATTCTTATTTATTCCCATGCATTGGTTTTCTCACATCATTTTACCTAGAACTACTGCTGTGACAGAGCTCTCCAGGATGAACTCCTTCTTTCCATCATCTCAGTGCACTATATCAACAGTAAATCATCCATGTTTCACTGAAAAATCCCCTCATGTGTGATGGAGTGATGTTTACCATGGAAATCAGTGTGTGGAATAGCTCTAACTGATTATTCACAAGGTAGCTGTGCAAAGACATATTTTGTCTTCAGTGTGCAAAGGAAAAAATAATTATTTTATCAAATTAGAATGCTTCTTTGAAGAGCTTGGTTGGCAAAGTTTCCTTTGGTATTACTGATTCCTACCATAAAACATCTTTGCGTCAAATCCTGTTCATATTTCCAAGAAATGCATTAGCCCTGATTGTTACAGCAGTGCAGAAGGAAACCATATTAGTTTCTTAGATACCAGCAAAATATATCCTTTCCATGGTCATTGCCTCCCACAACATCACTACTTTTTTTTGCAAAGATGGCTTGTGTATCTTGCTCTTAGCTGTAGGACTTTCTTCGGTTCAGATAGATTAAAATAGTGATTTGATTTATCCAATCATCTCAATTCCTCCTTATAGCTGACTGGTCCTTTCTGGGTTTATTATTTGAAAATTCTGATGGAAATTATTTTCCAATTCTTTTCCATATCACCATTACAAATATTAATCATTACTTTGAACATGCTGATCATCCTCTCTGTCCTTAAACAAAAATAGACCTGGGTACATGCAATAAAGTGTCAGTGCTTAGTTCTGTGCCCTGATCTTGTTTAATATACCAGTACAGGCAAAAATGTGCCCTACAAAAATGGTCTCCTTGAAAGATTTCTCTTTAGTTATTCACGTTTTAAGCTGCAGTTATCTCTGGTCTCTTGAGCTGCCTGTTTCCGTTCTGATTTACACATTGCCTAATCCCCAACAGCACTTTATTCTCTGCTGTGGTAACTCAGCCACAAATACCATCTGCGAGTGTCTGAAAGGCTGTCTGCTTCAGACAACTTCTTTTCATCCTGATAGTCTTCAGCAGAACCTGCCCTTTCTCTCTTCCCTGCCCCACTGTATTTCTTTATAGGAACAACAGATGGGGTACATCTTTCTCAAAGGGGGAAAAGGATCTTTGCCCAGGAATTAGCAGGGCTCACTGAAAGAGCTTTAAACTGTATTTGAAGGGGGGGAAGGGATAAAATCAGGCTCACTAGAGATAATCCTGGGGACAGCACACCAATGTTTGAGGGACAGCGTGCTAGCAAGGTCTTTCAGTCTGCTGCCTCAGTGGAGGTAGGGGATGGAGATCAATGTGGCAGCAAAGACTCAAGGGTTATTGAGGTGTTAGAAACCACAGAAGCACCTGAGAATGGTCATGTAGGAATTAGGGCTTTCTCCCAACAAAAGGTGGTGGGATCTATAGCCCAAATGAAGTTGGATCTACACCAGTGCATGCAGCATTGCCAAGAAACAGGAGGAGCTGGAAGCCATTGGGCAGTGGGAAAGCGATGATATAGTTGCCATCACAGAAACATGGTGGGATGACTTGCACAACTGTAGTGCTGCAATGGATGGCTATAAACACTTCAGAAGCGATAGGTAAATAAAGAGAGATGGTGGAATAGCCCCATATGTGAGGGAGTGTTTCGGTTGTCTAGAGGTTGATGATGGTGATGACAGAGTTGAGTGTTTATGGGAAAGAATTAAGGTGAAGGCCAACAAGGCAAATATCATGGTGGGATTATGTTATAGATCACTCAACCAGGATGAAGAGGTAGACATAATATTCTATAAGCAGCTGGGAGGAGTGTCACCATCTCTAGCCCTTATTCTCATAGAGGACTTCAACTTACNGCCCTTGTTCTCATAGAGGACTTCAACTTACCAGATGTCTACTGGAAATACAATATAGCAAAGAGGAAACAGTCTAGGAGGTTCCTGAACTGTGTGGAAGGGAACTTCCCGATACAGCTGGTGAGTGAGCCAACTAGGGAAGGCGCTCGTTGGGCCTGTTGTTTGCAAACAGAGAAGGACTTGTGGGTAATGTGACGACTGGAGGTCATCTTGGGCATAGTGATCATGAAAAGATAGAGATTTTGATTCTCAGACAAGTACGGAGGGAGGTCAGCAGAAGTGTTACCTTGGATTTCCAGAGGGAAGACCTTGGCCTGTTTAGATAGACAGAGTATCTCGGGAGGCAATCCTGAAGGGTAAAGGGGTCCGGGAAGGCTGGACATTCTTCAGGAAGGAAATCTTAAAGG
>VXBL01003190.1:33113-52064 GCA_013400195.1 Aramus guarauna
AGTGTGGCCAGCAGGAGGAGGGAAGTGATGGTCCCCCTGTACTCGGCACTGGTGAGGCCACACTTCGAGTCCTGTGTTCAGCTTTGGGCCTCTCAGTACTAGAAGGACATTGAGGTGCTGGCACGTGTCCAAAGAAGGATAATGAAGCTGGTGAAGGGTCTAGAGAACAGGTCTGATAAGGAGCAGCTGAGGGAACTGGGGTTGTTTAGCCTGAAGAAAAGAAGGCTGAGGGGAGACCTTATTGCTCTCTACAGCTACCTGAAGGGACGTTGCAGCTAGATAGGTGTTGGGTTTTTTTTTCCGAGTTAACAAGGGATAGGATGAGAGGAAATGGTCTCAAGTTGTGCCAGGGAAGATATAGATTGGATATTAGGAAAAAATTCTTTGCTGAAAGGGTTGTCAATCTTTGGAACAGTCTGCCCAGGGAAATGGTTGAGTCACCATCCCTGGAGGTGGACTTTTTAGTCATGGTTAATTGTTAAACTCGATGATTTGAAGAGTGTTTTTCAACCTAAATGATTCTATGATTCTATGATTCTAAGACTTCTATACTACTGTGAGGGTTTAAAAAAATCCAGCACAAATACTTAAAATTGTTCAGGCTATGCAACAGACGGGTTTCAGTTCTCTCCCTTGGAAGGTACAATTATACATTTTGTTCTGATTCTGACCAATTTCCTTGAAACACCTTGTTCAACCCTATCCTAAAGACTGCAAGAGGGCTATGAGTAGTGTTATCAGTTCCAGGGTTCTGTTGCACTAACCCATCTGCACATTCTATCCCATCCTTGATTTCTTTTCTCCTATCTGCAGCTACAGTCAAACAGCAATGATGAAAAAGCCTAAATCTGCTGTCATTTGGTTACAAAATTAGGTTTCTTTCACAGCTATCATCTCCTCAAATACTTCAGGTGAATATCTCTAGGCTCCAACTACAAAATATGAAATATATAAATAGCTTTAAATGATGAAAAATTTGGGAGAGTTTCACAATGCTAATTAACCGTCATGTTAGTTTTCTGTAATGACACATGTGAGTATGGCAGTTATGAATCTGAACACTCTCTAAAGAACAAAAGCAATAGTTATCTGGCCATTGAGGATTTTGAGATTTTAAAGAGAAAATAAAATTGAAATATATGTGCTCTTTTCACTTGTCATTTGAATTATCATACTGCCAGTAGTCTCACAGAAATATCACCCAAACATGCACAATGCAAAGGTTATACAGGACTACCGCCTGCTTAAAAAGATTCACAGTGTAAATGGAGTGCAAGCAAAAATTTTGAGAATTGAAGTGTCTTCCTTAAGGTTTCACTACCTTCCAGTGGCAAAAAGGAAGCCCAGATTTTCTGAAGCTTAGTCAAGCTCTGTTTCTCCCAAACAAAGCTTCATTCTGGAGACCTGAGCATGGGGATCTATTTTCCACATGGACCACTGCTCATATGTCTCTCAGAAGGTCAGAACAGGCAGTTGGACTTCTGACTGTAAAGGAATCAGCCGTTGGTCAAACTTATCTCCTCTCAGTGGTGACAGAATGATTTCCTACTAAAGCTTTTCCTTCTTTGCATTTTTATAAGGAGAAAGAGATGGGGCATGAAAGCAAGGAAAAGAATTCTTTAAAGAGTATCATCAGCAATATTAATCCATCATATATTTCATTACACATGACTTCCTAAAGAACTAGAAATGCGTACAACTGAATGACAGTACATCTTTACATAAGCTGTTAATACACTTTTGTAATCCAGCTCTTTTTAAAGGTCAGCAGTGCAGTCATGAGCAAACGTAGAGATGGAGAAGCATCTGAAAAGGTAGGGGAGAACAGTTGTCATGTCATGGAAAAACTTAACAAAATTATTAAAGGTTAAAAATCAGTAACAAGAGGAGGCTTATTTAGAACCCTAAATCAGTTCAATCACATTTACAATGCTATTAAAAAAAATCTTATTTTATTTAATAGCCTAAAAATAGGCAAGAGACCAAGGGTTTCTTCAGCTTCCCCTTCTTCTCTGCAACAGACACACTGATATGAATTTTTGTTTTATTGCTAATTAATGTCTACACCTCTATTTGCCTGGTATGTGTATGACTTCTGTAGAATACTATATTTTACAAGTTGTATATTGCACCAGCACAACACGGCCTTTTCCTAAACAGTGGATTCTGATAGAAGCTCTTGCCCTCAAGTGCTTCACCCAGCAGAACGAGACAGACGGCAGCATGAAACAAAACAATGTGTAAACACAATGTACCCAGAATTAATTAAGTATTTAGTCATATGGTAAATAATAGAGAAAAATTAAGAGGGATAGGCAAGGGGGGAAAAGCATATGGTTTTGCATGACATTTTAATAGAGATGGGGAAAAGCGACATAAGAAGCTGTTCTATTATTATTTTGGCATTTGTCTTAGAACAAGGTCTGGGGAGCTAACCACGCCTGAAGCTGCACTCTATTAATGCTGCAGGAAGAAAATAATCAAAGAAGACATTCCAAGTCATTCAGCTCCTTGCAGCAGAATCTGACTACACAAAAGACTTTTGATCCAGGAAGATGCACAAAAGTTATCTACCACCAGAACAAAGTTTCCTGTAACAGCAAAACCAAAAAAAGAAACATAGAATCCCTAAAGTAAATCAAAGAAATAGTAATTATTAAAAAAAATAAAATAAAAAAAAAATTGTGCTGTTGTATAAAACATGGCCAGATTAAGGGCACTGGTATTTATGGTGGTGCTGTTGAAAATTCACAGGAACAGAGCCTCCTCAATGAGCAAAAACTGTGCTACAAACTGCAGAGCAAAAAAATTGGAGGGGAAATATAGCAACTTGCTAAAGGCAAAACTAAGAAAATCTAGTGGGGTTGGGATTTATATTACAAAGTTGTGATGATCTGAGTTAGCCTCTGTCACCTGTTCTTGTAGATCTCCAGAGTCAATGGAGAGATTTTTAAACATCTGCTTTAGGGAGCTAAGGTTAATTTAACCACAGAATTGCCCAGTTCTCTCTGGGGACTGTTAAGAGCTGATAGCTCTGATTTATAAATCTGTACCTGACAAGCTAAATCCCACTAAATATCTCCAGAATCTTGATGTTATGCCAGATGGTCAAACAGCCTTTCAAAATTATCTGGAGCAAAATCAAAACCACTCCGGCACTAGAGTTTTTCTGCAAGACCACGAGGAAGAATAAGAGTCTTGTACTTCAATCCTTTACAGCCAGCATGATGCATATCTGTGTACTTTTCTTTTGGAAGAGATAAGCATTAGGGATGGTGAATAGGAGGATCCTGACTTCTAGATATAAGACAAATAACTCATTGTTTGGTCAGAAAAAAATTAATTCCTACTTAACAGGGACACGTGAAACAAATAGAGAGGTAAAATAAATGATCAACATTTCTTTGAGCTGCAGATCCTTCCTGGGAAAGCTACTAAGAAATAGTAGGAGAAAGCAGGAGGTAGAGCAGCGACACAATCCTGCCCCTAGAACTGCAGAAAGCAAAATGTGTTACCTACGATACTTCAACAATAACTGGAGCTTTGGTTATTCAGCACATGCCTTTAGGGAAGGCATGTTCTTTATAACTGTATCTATTTTCTCAGATAAGTGCAAAAGAAATAAAATATTCAGGAGTATGTTCGTAAACAAAACATTGTTATACTGTTGAACAGACAGTTGCCTTTCAAACAAGCATTGGTCCTTACTGCACAGCAAAAGGATTTCTTGCTGAGCAGATCCTAAGAATCAGAAAAAAACAATCTTAGCATGTGGTAAAATGTCTAGTGCAACACAGGTCATCAAACACTAAGTTCACTTTTAAATGCATTTCCATGATGTGTCTGTGCCATGAGTTAATCTAAGTGAGGGAACAGATTTCTGGGAGAGTGCAGTAGCTGAAAGGGACAATATATTAAAGAATTGATTGATGTGTGGCAGGCTGCCTGTTAATATGGTATGTATGTACATGTTAGCTGAACGCAGTATGATTGCTTTGAGATAAATGAACAAATGATGCCAATGTGTATCAGTACCTATTTGCAATACTCATGTTCTTCGCGGAGTGTTCTGCAAGGCTGACAGGCTGAAATTCATTCATAAGTGTTCATATCAACAGAGATAGAATAGGAACATAACACAGACAAAAAATAATACCATCTGTTATACCCATCTTGGAAGGTAACAAACAGAAAAAAACCTGGGTCCCTAATGATTCAGTGACAACTTGGCTAGTAAATACAGAGGCTACTGTTGCAGACATCTCCACGTGAGCTAGAGACCTAGGTACCTTTCATTCTCAGTGGAAAAATTGAATTTACTCATATGCACTATGTTTTAGATGTCCTCATTACCTAATAGAAGAAAAATAGGTAGGCAAGTACCCATAGTTAGTGAGATGTGTGTCATCCCTGTATACATATTCCGTTAGGAGCAAGATCAGTCTCAAAACTCCTGAATGGACAGGACAGAGCAAACAACCAATTTTAGCGGTTGATAATGTTATTTTCAAGGGGCAAAAACCCTTTCCTCTTGAGCAGAAACCTGTCCTAAACTGCCGAACTGTGACCGTAAGCCTAATTCTTACATTTATTCAGACGTGCATTGATGTCACTCCATTTCCTTTAGTACCGCTGAAGGAAGGGTGCAGATAAACACCTTGCAGCGGTGCTAGTGTCAGGGAGCACAGCATGTAGCAAGGTGTCCTGCTCGGCAAGCCTGACGACACGGACTCCTTTTAGAAACAAAAAATATCATCTCTTGGAAGTGTGTGAGCACAACCCTGCCCTGCATGTTCTGAGCACAACCTTCAGTAATTACTTTGCTCGGTGTGATTGCTCCCAACGGTGTGAGTGTAGAGCAGCCATCAGGTTAGGTCTGTGGAGCTGTGGGGTTCACAGGCTGAACAGCCAAATTATGATAACCACTTGTACCTGCCAAAGTAGCCTGGGATGCTCCTAATCAATGGAGTTTGTAGCCCTCCTGTACAGTAACATCCCACACATGGTGCTGTCATTGTGATTTGAGAGAAAATGACGAGAGGCAGAGAAGACAAAAACAAAGTTGAAATTCAGTATGTGTTTCAAAGTCATGTCAGTGGGAGTTGTCAAATGAAACCAAAACCAGCAAAACCATGGTAAGGTCAACAAAGTGCAACAATTATAATTTGAAATAAAAAGTTCTATTCCCACTAGGTCACTAAAAATAAAAAAAGCCTAAAAACTTTGAAATAGGATGTACCTAACTATTCTTGACTATTCCAGAAATAGACTTATGTTGATCTATCTCTTCCTGATTTTAATCAGACTGTGCCAGGCTCCTACACTAGCACTGTGTGCATACATATTACTTTCTCCATGAAATCATTTTCCTTGACACGGACAGAAGAAAGTCATCATCAGTAGCCCAGATAAAAAAAAAAAAAAGAAAAAAAAAAAAAAAACCCACCAAGAAAAAAAGAAAAAAAAATTAATCAGAAAACCCTCACAAATCTTGAAGCCATTTAACTAAATAAAAGGGGTGTCAGTCTTTGCAGTAGTGGATTTTTAACACCAGATGGTACTCTCTGAAGGTAAAAATTGCAGTACCACATGATTTAGGTGGTTGTTTCAAAGTAATCAAGATGAAATTGTTTTCATAAAACCTATAATGTAATGATTGCCTGAGGTTCAGTTTCTTAGTGTAAGAGACTGTTTGGAATAAAGAAAACAGATCTATTTTTTTTAATGTTTTGACAATGTTCCAATTTCTTAATGTCATATTAAGAAACATACTTGACTAATGCTTTTCAGTATTTGAGTATTCAGAGGTGAAGACAGTAATTTTGTATGTGTTTTTAACCTCTGGTTTAGTTGTCTATGCATAATTGTGAACTGGTGTGTGTTAGTTGGTGGCTCTTCAGCATTAATGTGATTCATCAGAATTTCCAGGGAAGCAAATGGGAATTTAATAGTAAAGGTGTAAGGTCAAAATTACGTTCAGTCTGATGCTACATTTCTTTAAATTACTTTAACAAACATGGCTTTGCTGATTTTATACAGTTTGAGATTCAGCACCTAACACTGCCCTTAAATTTTGAAATTCATCTAACACAAAAGGAGTGAATTTCCAAATAGTGACAATGTAATTAAAAAAATATGTTTATAAGTAGTAGCATTCAAGGTTTTATGGGACTGCTACTCCAATTGCAGTTAAGGACTGCTCATGAGTAAATAACTGAAAGTGATTAGATGAAATAAGCTAAATTACTGTTCATATAGTTAGCAGACTAGGAGGAGGAAAGAAGATAAAGCAGGCAAAGTTGAAAGCATCTGAGAGCATCTAGTAAACAAGGAAATCACTGACAGAGTTATTAAGTGCTTAGTTGAAACTTTGATGAATTGCACATATTTTCATTTTCTGAACTGAAAAGGAAAGATGATAACTGTTCTGTCAAAATAATTAAAAAAAAAAAAAAAGTGGGGTAGGATTTGGAGAAATTTTCTGCAAGGTCCCTTACAGGTTTTTTCCCTTCTTTTTATTGTTTTTTCCCTTCTTTTTATTTATTCCTTTTATCAGGAATTTAGCAAGACTCTTTTCAGTGTCTTAACTGGTTTTGTTTCATACCCTGAATTATAATATGTTATTGAAGAACATACATCATGTGTTAGCTTTGCTGCAGACATTTGTAATGAATCCATTCAGGAGTTCCACCCTCACACAAGGTCTTCATTTACATGATGTGATTGAATTCTCAGCTCTTTTTTTTTCAGACAAAGATCAAGTTTTTCCACCTCTTTACATACAACTATATATATTTTCAGCCTGAAAATTATAAATCTATACAACAAGTTTTTTAGGAGTACATTTCTGAGGCAAAAGAGTATTAGAAATACATCAGGGTTAAGGTACAAGTCAACCTACCCATCCTGTTTGGAATGATCAATGACTCTGCAACTCCCTGTAGCACATTAATGGTATGATAGTGCTAGAAAAATGTGAGCTGCACAGAACAATAACCAGTTTTCTTGTCTTTGATTGATTATCTTGATCAAAGTTCAACTCCTGGGCATGTGTGAATACACCATCATTACCTGTAAAGTGCTTTTTGTTTTGTTTCTAACATGTTAATGATAGTATCATGAACAGGTAACATCTGACTTTCCTATCTGCATTTGTCAGTTGATATATCTATCACTAAAATGCGGAAAGGTGGAAATGGTGGAGAAAAAAGGGGACTTGTAACAGTGATTCCTAGATGAAGTATTCATTTATCTTGAAAAAAATGTCTCATCTACTCTAAAATTAGAGTTTATAGTGTAAAATATCACCCCATGAAATGCTAGAAAGTGACTGAAAAGAAAATTTCAAATTTCCTCCTCCTTTTCTCTTGGTAGTACACATTCAGCATTTGGTTTATGTTGGTGTCAGTTACCTAAAGGAAACACTTCAGAATTGTAAGCATATATGAACATGTACATTTTAGTTGTTTAGTAATTAAGCTGGCATTATAATGCATGTCAACAATCACAGCAGGCTGCAATGGAGAGCCTTATTACAATAGATATTGAAAGAACACTAGGGTGGCCATCATAGATTAACAATACTGGCATTAGCAAATGGACATTGTGGGCTCAGGTAGGAAAACGTAGTTTATTAATTAGAGTAATGATAATGTTGTTAGCTCCCTGTGGCAGCTAATTATAGGTGCCAGATAATGTTGATGCATTTAAAGATCTGTTGCTGTTTTCTATTAGAGTCCTAGAATACACAGCTGCGCCGTACAAAAAAATGTTTAAAATGAGAAAGCAGGTCTTTAAAACAGATCTGCATAACTCTGAAGCAGAATTTAACAAATATATTCTAAACAATAGTACAAGATCTTCATAAATTAGCGTAACTCTTCCCAAGAGGGCTGTGAATCTCTGAAACTAAGTATTACTGGGACACACAATAGCCACAAATCCTTGACATAGAGAAAATAGGACAGGGACTGGTTAATATTCAAGGGAAAACATTTTGCCTCAGTTTGCTGTGCTAAGCACAGAATTACAGAATAGTTGAGGGTGGAGGGCACATCTGGAGATCATCCAGTCCAAATGTATGCTCAAAGCATACTCAGCTAGAGTGGGTTGCTCAGGTCCATGTGCAGCCAGGCTTTCTTTGTCCACAAGGCTGGAGACCTCACAACTGTTTCAATAGTCAATCACTCTTACAAAAAAAACCCAAAAACAAAACAAACAAAAAAAAACAACCAAAAAAACCCAAAAAAAACAACAAAACACCACATGTTTAAACAGTTTCTTGTATTTCAATTTGTGCTGATGTACAGATGATGAAAAGTAGGTTCCCTTCAGGCTTATTCTGAAACCAACAGCTTTCTGGGGCTCAGACTCTTGCAGTAAAGTCTTAATTTCCTTTGCAACCTTAGGAAGAACCTTTTACTTTTTAGCCCATCTGAAACCTAGTCTTGTCAGGAACTCCTCATCTCTCTTTGTACAATCACCTTCCTCCTAACTATATTTTCCCAAATTATACCTTCCAGAGATCCTCCCCCACATGGTCATATTCTATTGCCTCTATGAAAGCGAGGAAAGTTCCTCTCTTCAGTCCTTCCACACGGCCCAGAGGGAAGCAGCTGAAAGCAGATAGTTCTTTGCTACACAGTCACAGTCTGACGGCAAGGCCTTCTTAACACAACATGTTACACTGTTTGCAGCAAAGAGCAAATGAACATAAATCTTTCAGGATGCTATATGAGAAAGAAGTAATGCCTTCGACACTTCTGAGTTAGCATGCTGAATACTTTGAGCGCATACTTGCATAATTTGTAACATTGAAGTATAACACTTATCATCTAATCATCTCCGGGCCTCTTGGAGTACGTACTTTAAAACTTCTTGATTTTACTGTGAAAAAAGTGAGTTGTCATTATTTCTGAGAGTGTTTTCGTTTAAACGGAGTTGTATCAAGCCATTCCTCTGTTGATAGTTTACAAGAAACAAATGAAGGTGGATTATTAGATTACTGAAAAGAAAAACAAATTTTAAGAAAAGATATAATATGAATTTATGAGCAAATTAAAAAGATAATTTATGCCTGTATGAGCACCAAGATCCCTTGGTACAACAGACAATAGTGTTCCAAAGAAGCTCTTATTGTCTGCTTCGTCAATCATGTGCATGGTGAAGAGTTCCTAAGTACTCATTGACTTGACAGCAGCTTCAAAAGAGTCTATTTGGTCAACAATTCATGTTCCTGTAGATTTGCATAATAAAACATAAAAGCTTCCTAGGAAACACTAGAATCTATTAGGTCAACCATCATATAATTCTGCCACATGGGATTCATTTCACTTTAAACTTTCCTGAATTTCTCTTTAAATGTGAGTGAATAGGTTTATGCATTAATTTATTTTTAATTTTTCCTGAACCAATTTATGAGAGAAAGGAGATAAGATGTTAAAGCATCCCAAACCACAAAATTACTTCCCTTTTTCATTATAACAATTCTCATAAAGCACTAGTTGTTTACAGGCGTGCAAGTACTAGGACTGATGTTCATGTGGCAGAGAACAGCAAGAAAAAACACATTAAAGGACGACTGAAAAAGATTATGTTACTTGCAGATGAATAGGAATAAAAAATGAATTGTATTCAAACCTTCTCTGTGTAACAGGATGTTAAATGCAAATAAGTGAAGAAGGTAAAATAGAGAATTTGAGCTCTTTAAGGTTGGCTGTGGAAAATGGCTGAAGAAACACAAATGCACAAAGATATTTGCTAACTAGGGCTAAGATGGAGAAATTGTGAGGAGAACAACCAAACACTACAGCAGAAAGAAGTTATATCACCTATCTGGTGACTACATATGAAAATAAAAAAAAACTTACCAACTGCAGAAGCTTTTAGAGTAGTTAGTGAGACTAGTCATAGAATCATCGAATGATGAAAAGGTTCAGGTTGGAAGGGACCTTTAAAGATCATCTAGTCCGCCAACCCTTTCATGGGCAGGGACATCTTCAACTAGACCAGGTTGTCCAAAGCGCCATCCAATCTGACCTTGAAAACTTCCAGTGATGGGGATTCTACAACTTCTCTGAGCAACCTGTCCAGTGTCTCACCAGTCTCACCATAAAAAATGTTTTCCTTATATCCAATCTAAACCTACTTTCTTCCAGTTTAAAACTGGTGTCCCTTGTCCTGTCACTACAGGCCTTGATAAAAGGCTTCTCTTTGTTTTTCTTATAGGCCCCCTTTATGTTGAAAGGCCACAATAAGGTTTACCTGGAGTCTTCTCCAGGCTGAACAACCCCAACTCTCTCAGTCTTTCTTCTTAGGAGAGGTGTTACTGTCCTCTGATCATTTTCATGGCCCTCTTCTGGACCTGCTCTGACAGGTCCATGTCTTTCTTGTACTGGGGAGTTCAGAACTGGATGCAGTACTCGAGGTGGAGTCTCACGAGAGCAGAGAATGGCAGAATCACCTCCCTCAACCTGCTGGCCACACTTCCTTTGATGCAACCCAGGATACAATCGTCTTTCTGGGCTGCAAGAGCACATTGCTGGCTTATGTTAAATTTTTCATCTACCACTATCTCCAAGTCCTTCTCCACAGGGCTTTTCATGATTCATTCACTTCCCAGTCTGTATCAATATTGGGGATTGCTCTAACCCAAGTGCAGAACCTGGCACTTGGCCTTTTTGAATTTCATAAGCTTTGCATGGACCCACTCCTCAAGCCTGTCAAGGACCCTCTGGATATTTTCCCTCCTATCCAGTACCAACTTTTATAAGTTCCTCTGAGATGATCTAATGTTGGCCAGAAGCTGTCCCTTTGTCAGCATGCGTGATGAGCACCAGGTACAACTTCATATGCAAGGCCTGGTTGTGTCCCAATCCGACTGACACATCTCCATGAAGGAGAGTCAGTCTCTAGTGATCTACAGTTGGCATTGTATTGTTAAATTAATCCAACTGAAAGTTAGTCATTAGTTACGTGTAAAGATATCCTCATTATATAAGCTAAGAAAGGGAAAATTAGAAATTTGTGAGGCTTGACCAAATACCTAACTCCTGAAAAATTTTATTGGATTCCAATTTGAACAAGAATTAAAATGCTATTAAAGCTCTCCAGAGGCTACTAAATACCTCCTCGTGTATCCAACATTTTTCCCCTCAGTAATCTTTAAATAAAAAAGGCTCACCTGAAGCATCTCCCAGGTATGCTATGCATGGAAGAGCTGCCTTTATGAACTGCACAAGAGAATTGGATAGGAAACAGCGGGGACTTGGAAGTGCTTTTTGCCAGCAAAACATAAGCTCTGTACTTGCCAGAAAGATCTAGAAAAAATAATTAAGAAGCAAAAAACCATAATTTATTAAAGAAGAAATCTTGCTAAAGTAATGAAGTGAAAAATAAAACTGTTTTCCAAACAATATTTTCCTTTGAAAACTACCAGTCAGCTGTAGCATCTACAAAAATTAGACATGCTTATCTGTAAACATAGGAAGTCAGCCTTTGATGGAACAGCCACTCAGCTTCTCTTTATGCAGCCACGTGATTAGCAAGACACAGAGGTTTAGATATATGTTTTATATACTTTCTGGTTACATAGCTACGTGTTAAGTGCCTATGTGGGCACATATTTTGTGTTATTAATGGAGTCATGGTCAACAAACTCTTGTCACAGAAAAGAGAGACAGTAGTTATGGAATCAACTGTGAACATGGAATAAAAGGTGTTTAGAAAGAAGAGAAAAGGTGGTGGGACACCTGGCATGCCTTACAGGCTATCTAGAAATAAGAATGTTAAAGTGACAAAAAGAGTTGCAGTGAAGGTTAAGGTGACGGACAAAAAAGAAGAAACACTGATGGCAGGAAGAATAGAAAAAAAAAAAAAGTTTTTCATTAATGAAATATAATAGGGTGGGAGAGAGCATCGTTGATTTAACTAGTTCAAACCAGAAGAAGAAAGGCTTAAGATCACAGACCAGAGAGAGCAATTCAGTGCTGTCTGGGGGATACAGTACATGCTCGGGTATTTTTTTCTTTTCTTTCAGTCCTGTGATCCTAGATCATTCAGAGCTTTGTAAGTTTAGCCTTTTTTACAAACTGTTGACTATACTGGAAATCCAAGGATCATCCCAAATTGCTTTAGGCAATTTCAACCTGAGGTTAAAACAGGCAGTTCTGAGACACTCCGGTGTGGGACAGAAGAAACCACTGTGCAGTAAGGGCATTACCCCAGAGACCCGGGCTCAATGCTGCTTGGATGAATAATTCTGGTTTTCTGGACATGTGCATTAGCAGCCATTTCAACATGCCTGTGGCTTTATGGATGGAGAGTTAGGTGCTTGACTATGCAAAAATCTCACATATAAGGATAAATTTCACATAGGCAGCTGAAGGTAGGAGCAGAGTGGGGTTTTGTGTAGATAGCTGGACATCAGTTTTCAGATGTGTTACTTGTGGGAGGTGTGAGGCTCCAAGCAAAAGAACTTGAAAAATTCCAGGTTTGGGAATGAGATTTAATTGACATCTTAAAAAGAACCCAAGTTCACTTCTAAGAAAAAATGCAAAATGCTCCACCTTGATTACATAGCAGGAGGTAGCAATTCTTTGTACTGATGAAAGAAAAACACATCCCTTATCAAGTCCAAGAGTTAGCAAAGGGAACTTGAATTTTGTGCAATAACCTAAAGACCGATACATAGTTATTAAGGCAAATGGAACTCTCCTGCATTTTCCCAGTGATGAGAATGTTTTTTGCACTTTCACATCTATAGTTTTCCTCCTCTTTAAGGCTAACAAAAGGTAAGTGGCAGAGAAGGACAAATATTCAGCAGACATGAGATTTGCATGGAAAAAACTGCAACGGAAGGAAAGCAGAGCTGACTTTTATTTGACGCAGCTGCTGAGTTATTCAAAGACATCGCCCTCTGACTGCACTGTCATCAGATACCTTTGAAAGGTCCCCAGGGTGAATGACAGAGTGGGTCAAGAATGACCCAACTCAATTCCCTTTTTATTGTTTTTCATTGTAATCTGATTATCTGGTGCTACCATGTGTCAAAGTGACATTGTTTGACAACTGCATCAAATTCACAGGAGCACAGGAGTGTGTAAGGAAAAATATGTGCTTCATACCATCCTTTCAACCTGCCTTGGGGATTGCATGGACAATTTTTTTTTTTTTTTAAATTCTTCCTTTTTCTCTGCCAGTGTAAACAAATAATAGCTTGAATAGCTCTAATTAAACACCACACTCTGGAACACATGATTTGTCAAGTAACTGGGTAAGTGCTACAGTCATAGCCTGAAATCAGGAATTCACAGGGCTATGATGACTGAAAAAAATCTAGCCATAATTTTTATGTTTAACCTCCTAATTGCAAGTGGATGTGGAATGTACTGGAAGAATGGGAATATGAATTATCTACTGATTAAAGACAGCTTTGAAATGAGTGATTATGTTCTAGAAAGACCATGTAATTTTAGCCATATTTTTATGACTGCGGAACATTTATAAAATGTCTGTATGTGGCAGTGGTTCATTTAAGGTTCTTTGTAAAGATCAGATTCCTATTTTCCTTCAGTGTGGAACAGAGAACTCACAGAGCAGAGGGAATGGGTTTAAGGAAGAGGTGCTATTTTAAGAGGTCAGAAGCTGCTGCAGGCACAGACCCAGAAATCCAATACAGAACATAAATTATTTACCTGCAGCCACATAATCAAGGCCATGCTCGAAGAGGCACCCAACAAACAGCAAGGTGCTATGCGAAATACTGTCAACATTTCTGTTAATAGACTATCTCTCAATTTGTGCCCCAGCATGTGTGTTGGCTGTTGTACTGCTGGAGGTGATGTCTTTCAGATGAGATGGAAAATGAGGTTCTGACTACATGTGGTCACTAATGATCCCATGCCAGGCTCTGTAAGAGCAGGAGAAAAACCAGGTGTCCTGGAAGAGGTTTGGTTCACATAATTACATTTTGCTGATCTAAATTTTAACTGTGGTTTCAATTAGATATGATAATCTTAACTTGCTGCGCTAACCTTATGTGTAGGTTCATTGTTTATGGGTAAGGTACTGCTGTTTCAGGGATACATGTCTTTGTGTTTGGGATAAAAGTTCTTAACATGAGAACAGTCCCATTTTTACTGTTACAAGGACACATTCATCGACATTTTGAGGAATGAGACAGGAAGGAGGACAGTGGGCCACCAATGCAAAATGAGAAGGGGAAAAATCCAGTAAATTAGGATTGGCTTCTTTTCCAACAAGCTAATAAAATATGACATGAATTAAAAAAACCACGCTGTCAGACCATGAAAAACAGAATGTGTGCCACTGAGGAAAAAAGAGCTTAAGCAGGCTCCTAAGCCTCTAGGTATAATTCTCGCTTTTATTTCTAACTTAAATGATCTGAACCCTGGGCAGACAATGTGGTAACACCGTGGCAAAAAGTAAGTAAATAAAAATAATAATAAATGATTTGCCTGTCTTGTAAACACAGGACAGAATCCCAAATGCAATTTAACCCAGCCCTAAAAGTAGCCAGAAAAACTGAATCATGACACATTTTAGTAAACTTTAGTCAGTATATGTGAACAGTGTGGTGGCATTTGCTTGAAGTTCATTCTGAGGTGAGATCTGTGCTCACATGTGCAACTCCTTAGCTGTCTCTTTAGTTTGGAAAAACAGATAATAACAGTTCTGTCAAAAAACCCACCCTGAGGTACATAAGAGACGAAAAGAAATCTAGATGCCACCGTACTGTCAAGGGAGACCAAAAGGCATCAGCAGTAAATTAGATTGAGCGGTAGCTTGTAGTGTGACACTACAGCAAACATGATTGAGAGCTGTGTAGACAGACATGTCATGTCCTTGATGAAGTTTCTTTGGGTTTCTCTGGGTAGTACTTTGCATCTGAAATACTGTGTATAGACTGTTCCTGTCAATAACGAATGGGGGAACCAAACAACAACAAAAAACCTTAATCAAGTTGGCAGCTGTTCATGGAAGGGGCTGGAAACAGTTTATGATTAAGGGGTTGAAATGACTGAATAATGAGGAGTAATTAAAGGGCTAGTTTATGACTAAAAATTTAATTTTGATGATGGAGGTCAATAGGAGCTTCATTATTAACTGTGAAGAAAGATGTATTAACCCTCAGGAGAAGGATATTTAACATTATTTTTGTCATCATCTTAACAGATATTATTTTGACATTTATGAACTATGAGAAAAAAAAAAAGAGATATTTTTATATGAGGGCTGTAGTTGGAAGAAAAGAGAGTGGATCTTTGTTCAAAAGAAAATCTTCCCAATGGAATATTTCCTAAGGAAAGCGGTGGAAACCCAGGTGGTCATCATGTGGGTAAACTGCAGCAGTCAGGGCACTGAGAAATGGGTAATGAAGGTGAAACCTGGAGCGACTAGGTGGTCAAACATGACTGGATCTCCATGATTATTTTATAGGTGATTCTGTGATGA
The DNA here is from genome assembly GCA_013400195.1 of Aramus guarauna. Classification (NCBI taxonomy): domain Eukaryota; kingdom Metazoa; phylum Chordata; class Aves; order Gruiformes; family Aramidae; genus Aramus; species Aramus guarauna. The sequence goes on from VXBL01003190.1 coordinate 48,588, forward strand.
ATTCAATATAAAAGTTGATTGTTGCCCTAGAGACAACACAATATAATTTTCAGCTTTATTTTCTTTAAGGCAGCTGGCATAAGTTTGGGAAATATCATGATTCTTTTACACTTTTATTAGTATATCAGTAAAAATGTTTCTTCCAGATTTAATAATTGATGGTAATTTCAGCAAGGTGTTTTTTCTTAAAACTTTACTTTTGCATTCCTGGAAAAATCTGGAGATATTAATTTATTTCCATAAGACTCATCTGACCTGACTTTAGATTTTTACAGTATATCCACTCTATCTGAACTAGTAACCTGGTATGGCTTTATGGTGAGTGAAGAGGGGGCAAATCCAGAGCATGATTCATTTGATATAGTGCAGATTTTTTTCTTAAAATAATAAGAGTAAAATGCTAGAGTTATTAATCTGCTGTACTGATTATAAATTCCCATTAACTAGCTCACATGTATGTGACATAAAGTGAATCCCATACTTCAGACCCCACAATATTAGCTCATATGACTAAGGTTATGGCATGTCTTTCCTTGAAGATATCCTGAATTAGAGTGGATAAGGTCCTGAGCAACTTGCCCTAAATGGACTTTGGGCATGAAGTTGAATTAAATGACCTCTAAGGATCTTTCCCGGCCCATGTGGTTCTGTGAAATAAATCATACTAACTGGAAGCAAAGGTCCTGAGAACAGGATTAGCATATGAGTACATCGATAACTTTCAGAATTCAGGAAAAACAATGTAAAGCACATATCTGACTGTTTCTCCTGTCATTACTTCCTCTAGTTTCATCAAAAGAAAACATGAGACTGACCCTGTTTATGTATTAGACACACGCTGTTTATTTCCTCTGAGAGATAAATTTCAACCTTCTTTGCTTTCATGCAAAATTTCATGCTCTCTTTCTTACCTACTCAATTTATTTTCTCATAAAATAATCCTTTCACATGTTCCAAGCTGAGGACCATTTAAGAGAAATTGTTGAACCACATCCTTGGTTTGGCAAACAGTTGAGCCTATTATTATGTTGATTTGTTGACAAAATCAGAATAGGATAATTAGCTAGTCATGAGGAGAAAAACAGACTTCAAATTTCACCAAGAGCAAAAGGTGTATTTCAAAGAAATAAATCCAAGTTCGTATTCTAAACATTGCTTAACAACTATGATCTGTTCAACAGACCCTGAACTAATCTCTAGTGGTTTGTAGAATTTGTCTGTTTAAATGCACAATAAATCATACATTGCTGAAAAGCAGGCATTTAGTTCTGGAAAAGATAGTAAACAAATCACATGAGCGATTTTCAGTTTTATGAAGAAGGGAAACCAACTGTGTTACATTTTTGCAACCAACTGGGCTACATTTTGATGATATTAATTTTATCTCCACAACCATTCATTTCACCTTCTTTCTAGCACATATTTTACTACTGAAATTTGTTTTTACACAAAACAAACTATCTTTGACCTCTATTATAACAACACATGTAGCTTTCAACTGGAGATTAGTGCCTCATTACACCAAGTATTGTCCACCTCATCTAACAAAAAGACCATCACAATCTCCAAGATTTTTCACCAAAAGAAATCTGCAGGTTTTAAAACTATAAAATTTCATTTCTGGTATGCATAATGATTTTCAGAGTGAAAATTTTTGCATGACAAAAGACTGCAAGACTATTGCAGACAAAGTAGCTAAGGTCATGTGAGTTTTATAATCTATGCATTTAGCAAATAAACCTGACTGTTGCAGCTGTCGATTATTTCTTTCATTATTATGCAGAAATGTAGGCTTTTCTTTTGACCAAGCATTTATGCTTATTTTATTTTTCAAGTTGTGTGTGAACTAATAGTATGCTAATCAGGGTAATGATTTCAAAAAAACACTTTAGTAATCCTTTAAATGCTTATTCATATTAATTGAGCTAAGAGGAAGCACATTATTATTTGTCATTAGAGTTAGAAGGCATACTTACTGCTGTCACTCTTCTAATTCAAATTATTAAGGAATTTGTGATATAATAAGCCCAGCATCAAAGTTTTGACAATTAATGCTAACAATTATTTCCATCTCTTTTTTTTTTTCTTTTTTCTTTTTTTTTTTAAATAAACCCAAATTTTCCTTTCCAAGTGAAAGGAACATATCAGTGATAGGGAAATGCAAATGTCTCTTGCTGTCTGATTCAAATAAATGATAATATCCAAAAGATTATTATCCAGCTCCAAGAAGGTTTACCTTGTAGTTCATGCAGGCTTTTGTTTTTTCCTCAAGAAAAAAATGATAATACTGATTAAGACTCCTTTGAAGTTACTGTTATACATATATTAGAGATAGAACTGCTCAAAGAACCTTGAAGTCCCAAGTGAATTGATGAACTCAGTAGGAATATTCCCATTAAATTTGATAGCTATGATCTACATTTCAGGGTGCACAGGTGTCTAGTCTTCTGCAATTGTAATTCAATTTGTTTTGGGGAAGATAGGGAATGGCTTTGAAAATCAGTTCAGGGCTTTCATTCTTACTGCTGTGAAAAATATTGGAACTCCTCATATAGCCGTGGAGTCATATAGTTTCATATATAGTTTTATGTATAGTTTTCCTAGAATGATAGAATGGTTTGGGTTGGAAGGGACCTCAAAGATCATCTAGTTCCAACCGCCTGCCATGGGCAGGGACATCCTCCACTAGACCAGGTTACCCAAAGCTTCATCTGAACTGACCTTGAACACTTCCAGGGGTGGGGCCTCCACAACCTCTCTGGGCAACCTGTGCCAGGGCCTCACCACTCTAACAGTAAAGAATTTCTTTCTGACATCTAATCTAAATTGACCCTCCTTCAGCTTAAACCCTTTACCCCTTGTCCTGTCACTACAGTCTTTGATAAACAGTCCCTCTCTATCTTTCCTGTAGGCCCCTTCAGGTACTGGTAAGCTGCAATTAGAAATCCCTGGAGTCTTCTATTCCCCAGGCTGAACAATGCCGACTGTTTCCGCCTGTCCTCATAGGAGAGGTGCTCCAGCCCTCTGATCAGCTTTGTGGCCCTCCTCTGGACTTTCTCCAACAGCTCCATGTCTTCCTTTTACTGGGGCACCCAGAGCTGGATGCAGTACTGCAGGTGGGGTCTCACAAGAGTGGAGAAGAGGGGCAGAATCACCTCCCTCGACCTGCTGGTAACACTTCTTTTGATGCAGCCCAGGACACGGTTGGATTTCTGGGCTGCAAGTTCACACTGCTGGCTCATGTTGAGTTTTTCATCAATCAATACCCCCAAGTCCTTCTCCTCAGGGTTGCTTTCAATCCATTCCTCGCCCAGCCTGTATTTGTGCTTGGATTGTGCCCTGACCCATGTGCAGGACCTTGCACTTGGCCTTGTTAAACTTCACCTCTCAAGCCTGTCCAGGTCCCTCTGGATGGCATCCCTTCCCTCCAGCATGCCGACCGCACCACATAGCTTGGTGTCATCAGCAAACTTGCTG